>APFE030457290.1:34464-58644 GCA_000404065.3 Pinus taeda | reverse complement strand
ATGATTTTATTGGAAGTAGTTTAGGTGATGGAAATAAAGGAAACTAATTTTCTTGTAAACATTTTCTAAATTGTATCTCCACTCAAACACTCTCATAGAAAAAAAAGTCTTGATCCCACCCATCAAGCAAGCACTAGTACAAAATGACTAATTAGTTACTAAAAGAAGACTAAAATTTGCATATAAATAACTATTTTTCGGTCGGTACCAATAGTACCTAATTTACAGTATCTTATAACATGACAACTTTTAGTCGTTTTTAGCTTAGTCATTAATTGATTGTCTCAGTTTTATTTTCTAGAAGTATATTTGGTCATTAATTTGGTATTGATTTGATCATTAATTTCCACAATTAATGACCAAATATACAACAAAATATATTACTAAATGATCACCAGAGAAATCAAATTAATGACCAAAGAAATATGACCAAAATGTTGGTCATGTTATAAGATACTGTAAATTAGCTACTAATAGTCATATATATGAAAATTTTAGTCATCGTTTGAAACCAATTAATGATAAAAAAAAATATGACTAAATTTTGGTTGTGTTACAAGATACTGTAAATTAGCTATTAATAATCGTATATATGAAAAATTTAGTCATCATTTGTAATCAAAATTTTATCATTTGTTGTAGTCATTTATCATTTTTTGATAGTTTCATATTCATTATATAAATGACTACTTTAGTAGTTTATATTCATTTCATTTAATTTCATTAACAAGCGTTATAAACAACTAATTTAGTCGTATATTCATTTTATCTGTGTTCATCACTGATAAACATAAACTACTAATTTAGTAGTTGTATTTTGATTTTATGTGTTCATTATTAATCAACATAAATTAATTAGTATGATTTTGCAACTAAAATAAAAAATGTCATACAATATTGTACATGTTTATCTAATATGAAAACGCAAAGTTACAAATGTTAATTACAATACTAAGTAATATCAAGTGCAACTATAAATAATTCCAACCACGTAAATTATATTATATAAAATTTTAAGTATTACAATAGGAGTTTCCGACTTAATATTGGTTGGAGTACAATTTGCACATGAAATATTGTTTCATGAAATATCAATACTAAGTAATATCAAGTGCAACTATAAATAATTCCAACCACGTAAATTATATTATATAAAATTTTAAGTATTACAATAGGAGTTTCCGACTTAATATTGGTTGGAGTACAATTTGCACATGAAATATTGTTTCATCACTTCAAAACATTAACATTGTTTTGCCAAGACATTGTAGGTGAATTCACCAACTCTGAAGACTTGACCATTAGTCTCTATGTGTGTGTCTTATGCGAGATATTGGATCTACAGGTACCACTAGACCAATTCTCTTCTCTCTCTCTCTCTCTCTTTAATTTTCATTTTGTCGCTCTAGTGCTATTGTTCTCCTCTTTCTTCAATTCCTGCTTCTTACTATCAATACTGAGTTCCTTTTCTGAGAAAAAAGAAAAAAGAAAAAGATACAATGCAGAGTATAAGACATGAAATCCGATGAACACTGGGATATAAACTAAACTAGACTATAAAAGATTTATATGATATATACCTCAACATCAACAATATTGTTAATGACATTTTCCCCATAAAAGCAAGAAACTCGAACAAGTTTTCATCATTTGGGCAATAGTAGCCGCTATGTGGTTACATGACCTATATAAACAAAGCAAATAAAATGTCACTGTAGAACAAGTTTTGTACTTACTGTGTTCTTAGTGTACAACATTTGTTGATGAAATGTTATCTTCAACTAATGTAATAAAATAGACACGCACATTTCCATCCCAATATTTTGAATTCCCATACTTATGGTGCATTGCAATTTTGATTTTATGCAACATAATCAAGCGCAATGACACTGAAAAATAAAAATTGGTCAGTAGTAATCTAATGGATGGAGAAAAGTATTGCTGACAAAATGTTACAACAAGAAACTAAAAAGAATAAGAAAAGACTTTGTAAATTTCAATACTAGCCGGGAATATAGCTTCAATATATTAATCTTCAATTGTTAGTGTACTATTCCAGGAGAAAATTAATCCAATTCCCTGTAATTAATTGAGCAAGATTAGCACATTAAATTTCCATTTAAAATCTCTGAAATGATTCTATAAATATGTTAGATGATCCAAAAATACAATATTATCATAGGTTATAAAATTGGAATAAAATAATTATTAATTTAAGATATTAAATTAATAATTATTATTTTAGAATGTTTAATTATTTAATTGAGAAATTTAGAATTAGTTTATTATTTTAACAAGATATGACTCTCCAAAGTGTCGTATCTTAAGCTCTATTTTAGGAGATTTGTTAGCTAGTTGTTTTGAATAGCATTTATTGTAAATTGACACTTGTTATTTAATAAATGATCCATAATTAGAGGTAGTTAAGACATGGAGCTTATAAATAGCTCATTGCAAAAGTGTTCGGTTGTTCGGGTGTAAACTCTTGCAAAATCAAATTATGTAATTATTTTTTCTGATTAATAAAATTACGTGTCTGAGGACACTTCTGCCATTATTATGGTATCAGAGCTCCAGTAATGTTGCAGCTGATGTGAGGAGGAGATTCCAGCTCTATAGGCACATGGAAAACTCAATTAATTTGGTCAGTTAATATTTGGTATGAAATCTATTGATTTGGTATCTATTTTTTTCTGGAAAAGAACTTTATTGAACTTTAATTATATCATTGATTTTAGATTTTTTAATCTAAAAATCATTCTCTGTATTATTCCCCCTACTGTGCATTTTCTTGGTTGCCACAGATTAAAAATCATTCTCCCCCCCTACTACACATTTGCTTGGTTCCAAGGATTAAAGATCATTTTTTTATTATTCCCCCTAATTTCTTGCAAGACTTGTAGAAGTCTTCCAGATATGCTTTATAAAGTGTGTGCTGCATAAGTTCTATATTCATATCATCCAGATTCAGAAGTAAAACATTCAGAAAAATAGGGAGCTAAAGGCGTATCAACAAGCACCAGTCTATATAGTTCTCGCATATTCTGTATAGTTATCAATCATATGATATTATGACCATACATTATATATTCAAGAAATGTTGATAGTGGCTCAGTTTCTTGAGAAAGCAGGTGCTTGTATTCATCCACCAATTTGAGAGTACATTTCTCCAAGATTGTTGAGCTGTGTAATGGTGAAGGTTCGTTCTGTAGGTAGGGGCCAAGTAGGGGCCGTAGTCGGTGGCGGAAGGATGCATTTTAATGTCATCCAACGTCTCGCACTGGCATAACTTATTGTAATCGGTCGTTGGAAGATTGGGCCCGAAATAACTCATATGAGTCTGCGTGTAACTCCGCTTGTACACGCGTGTAACTTCGCTTGTAAGGCCATGCCACCTTGCACTCCCACGTCATTGAAGCGAGTGAAATGATCTGATTTGGTGGGGCATTAACCAAGACAAGTACGTCCAATAGCTGTAACAGAGCCGAGCAACATCACTATCGCAGCAGCGCCAAGCAGCATTTCTCAAGCATAACAAAGCCGAGCAACATGCATCTCCGCACCTCTCACGCAGAAGCACATCTTTGAAAGCATAAACCGCAGAAACAAAAACGCAAATTGCTAAGGCCAAGAGCGAGGCAGTTGGATATCAAAAGCTCCTTGCTTCAAGGTTGAAGGAGCAGCGTGAGCGCAGGAGTAAGAGTTTAAAAAAAGGGAGAGCATCTCATGTTTCAACTGGATCAAAACCATCACTTGCTTAGTATTATGTGTTTATTTATCTGTACTAAGTGCAATTTTAAAAAACGGCAAGTAATGATTTGCTTATTGAGTATTGTTTGAGAATATATAGTCCTGGTATATTTTGATGAAGGCTTAAATTGCAGGATTTTGAATATATGTTAGAAACTGTACTTCAAAAGAAATTTTTGCAACTTTGACCAAAAGCAAAGTACCTTTTATTTTTAAATAGTGATTTTAGAACTGTGCGATAAAGCCTCCTCGAAGCTTAGACAAACCACCGTCTACTCCATGCAGCAAACAACATCAACAAATGTAAAGAAAAAATTGATCGCTCCTCCAAAGTAATGACTCCTCCAAAATGTCTTTCTTCTTGGTTTCTGGTGTAACCAAATTTGTATATTTTGTGGAGAAATAAGGAATATTGTATTTTGGAGAGATTTGGTGAATTTTTTAAGTTTGGGAATTTATTGTTTGTGGAGTAAAAAAGTGATTTGTAAATTTTTGTAGTAATAAGGAGATTTTAATTGTAATTTTTATTTGGAGGGATAAGTGTGACATTATAACTCAAAGTAATTTTACTTTGAGGGGGAGTAAATTTTTTTTACCAAGTTTTGCAAGAGCATTGTTGTAAAAGTCAAATTTTGAAAGTTACCTTGTAATTTTTGAGAAATTGACTAGAGCCAAGTGCAAAGCTCAGTCATTTTTCTCATGCTTCAACGACTATACGAGGGTCAAGGCCAAGCCCCGATAGATCGTGCTTTTTGCGTGGTGTGTTGTGTTGCCCATCTTTACATTTTTGTTCTGATTCTTGGTGTGAAGCTTCAACGTTACAATGTCTAAGTTGATTAATTTTTTATGATTCCGACAAACTTAAAGGCACAAAATCTTATAAAACATGGCACCATCTCATTGAAAGCACTCTCATTTACAATGAATTATGGCAGGATACATGTGATGGAGATATTAAGCCAAATACACCCACAGATGTAGCTGCACTAGGAAAATGGGAAGTTAAGAATGCCAAAGCCTTAGCTCTTATTAAATCTTCTGCGAATGATGAAATGTATGTCCATATAGAAAATGCTACAGATGCATGGTTTGCTTTGAAAACTTTTAAAGACCTCTTTAATACTCAACCTGAATCAAAGAAAGTTGATCTACAATTAAAATTGTTGCAACAAAAATTGACTGAAGGAGGTGATGTTCTTGAATATATCTCAATACTTAAGAATATTACGCAGGAAAGCATTAATATTGGTTTTCTAGCAATAGATGATAGTTTTATGGCAATAATTGTAATTGCTGGACTTCCTTCTTCCTACACGCATTTTTTGGAGACTTTACAATTAACTGGGAAATTAGAGAAATTAAAGTTTGATGAGCTCTGTGAAATGTTGACCCAACATGATAAAACCTTTGGAAAGAAGAAGAAAGTTGGTGATGATGTTTTTCTCACAGAGGCCAGCACTAGTAAACCATCAGCAGACAATTCTCGAGGCAGAGGCAGAGAGAATTTCAATCAAGCAGCACATAATGTACAAAGTCGAGGTCGAAGCCAAAGCAGAGGAAACAACTTTAATAGAGGCAACAGTTCAGGAAGGAGTAATTTTCAAGGTAGAGGTAACAACCAAGAAAGAGGCAATTTTCAAGGACAAGGAAATAATAATCAAGGTAGAGGACAATCTCAACATAGAAGTCAAAGCAGAGGCAGAGGACAATCTTCAGGAAGAGGAAGAGACTTAAGTCAAATTGTGTGTCGAAGATGTAAGAAAGTTGGCCATTATGCTGAAGATTGTCGAACATCTCTTAATAAAATTCCCAAGTTTCAGCAGCACTCAGCGCAATTTGAAAATGATCAAGAGGATGATAACTCAGAATATGTTTTTACTTCCTTGCCAGCATCACAACTTTCATCCCATCTTATAAGTGATTATGAAGATGCCTGGATATTGGATTCCAGGGCAACTCAACACATGACTTGTCGACGTGATTTTTTTTGGAATTTTCAAGATTTCCAACTTAATTCCATTTTTCTTGTAGATGATACAAAACATACTCCTTATGGAAAAGGAGTAGTTAAAGTTTTTCTCCCTGGCATTGGAGAAAAATGATTTCAAATGTATGGTATGTACCAACTTTTAAGAAAAATTTGCTCTCTTTAGTCATGAATTGATAAGAAGGACATCAGGTGATTATGGAAGATGGTTTAGTCAAGATTAATTCAGTCAAATAGAGCTTGAAAATTGTCATGACAGGTTATGAAGATGGAAAACTGTTACGGATGAAAGGGACAGTTATTCCAAGGCATTCTGATTTTGCAGGGACAGTGAGTACATGTATTTCACCTGTAAGACTATGGCATGTAAGATATGGACATTTAAATTTTGGGAGTTTTTCTCAAATGTAGAAACAAAGAATGGTTAAAGGACTTCCCACTTTCAAAAGGGAAAATGAAAAATGTGAAGCTTGCATTTATGGTAAAAAAAGTTGAGAAAGTTTTCCAACAAGTTCATGGCATGCAAACAGGAGGCTACAACTAGTTCACAGTGATGTTTGTGGACCACTACAAACTTCCTTTGGTGGTTGCAAATATTTCTTACTATTCATTGATGATTTTAGCAGAAGGACTTGGGTTTACTTCTTGAAGAACAAGTCATAAGCATTTGATAAGTTTAAAATTTTTTGCCAACTTGTTGAAAATGAAGTCAAAGAAGAGATAAGTATTCTCATGATAGATAATGGGAGAGAATTCACTTCAAATGACTTCAAAACTTATTGTAGTGAAAATGGCATAAGACAACATCTTACTAATGTTTACACTCCACAACAAAGTGGAGTAGTTGAAAGAATGAATCGCACCTTGTTAGGAATGGCGAGATCCATGTTAACTTTCAAGAGGTTAAGTCCAACATATTGGGCAGAAGCAATACATACAACTGTCTACTTAAGAAACAGATATCCAACTATTTCCTTAGACGGAATCACACCTTATGAAGCTTGGTTTGGTTTCAAACCTCGAGTTAAACATCTTAGAGTTTTTGGATCAGTATGTTATGCCTTAGTTCCGAAATAAAAACGAACTAAGCTTGAATCAAGAAGTTTAAAATGCACAATGATTGGCTATTCTGATGAGAAGAAAGGGTATTGTCTTTTGACCAATGCAAAATTCATTGTGAGCAGGGATGTCATTTTTTATGAAACTGAGAGTAAGAGTGCTGAAGAAATCAAAAATCTTCTTCACAAGTTAGAAACTAACGGAAGTAAAAGAAATGGAAAAATGCAAAGTCAACCAACTTCGGCAAATTGATATGAACTTGATTTTCCTTCCTCTAAAGATGAGTCATCCAATCCATCTACATCAACAACATCATTTGGGTCTTCTAGCAGTTCATCCACATCTCCAAGCAGCAACAGTTCTTCTGACAATGATTCTCTAGACTCTTCACCTACACGAAGAACATCAGTTTATATTAATCCTCTTTACAATGATGGAGACTTTACAGAAGCGCAAACAAGTGAGCACCAACTACCGAAATGGGCAGTTCAACTTTTGAAAGATGTAAAGCCTGATGAGTAGAATAAAACATGCACCAGAAGGACACATAGAAGTGAAGGCAATTTTGCCTTGTTAGCAAATGATTTTACTGAACCTTCCACATATAAAGAAGCAGTAAAACATAAAGAATGGAAACAGGCTATGGTTGAAGAATATCAAGCAGTAATTGATAACAACACTTGGAAACTTGTTGATTGTCCATCAAATGTCAAATCCATAGGATGCAAATGGGTTTACAGAATTAAGTATAATAAAAAAGGAGAACTCGAAAAGTATAAATCATTACTTGTCGCAAAAGGTTTTGCGCAACAGGAAGGCATTGATTATGAGGAAACCTTTGCTCCAACAGCTAAATGGAACACCATTCGATTAACACTTGCATTGGCCGCTCAGAAATGATGGAAATTTCATCAAATGGATGTGAAAAGTGCTTTTCTCAACGGGGATTTACAGGAGGAATGTATATGACCCAACCACCAAGTTTTGAAATTGAAGGACAAGAACATAAAGTTTGCAAATTGATCAAGGCTTTATATGGATTAAAACAAGCTCCCTGAGCTTGGTATGCAAAGATGGATGAATACCTTAAGAAAGTTGGTTTTCAAAAAAATGAATCTGATGATACTTTGTATGTGTGACAACAGGGAAAATATATGGTAATTCTTGTTATGTATGTAGATGATTTGATCATTACTGGCAACCATGATGACCATATTGCATAGGTGAAAGAGGAGTTACATGAGGTTTTAAGATGACAGATTTGGTATTACTTCACTACTATCTTGGAGTTGAAGTCTTCCAACGTCCACATCATATTTTCATTTCTCAGAGTAAGCAAAGGTTCTTCAGCGATTTGGCATGGAGGATTGCAAGCCTGTTCTCACCCCCATGGAGAAAAACTTGAAACTTTCAAAATTTGAAGGGGGGGAAAGGTGGACAGTACAACTTACAGACAGTTGATTGGCAGCTTGATTTATTTGACAAATAATCATCTTGATCTATCTTATGCAGTTAGTATTCTTCCACATTTTATGCAAGAACCACGAGACAGCCACTGGAATGTAGCCAAAAGAGTTCTTCAATATATCCAAGGAACAAAAGATTTTGGTCTTCTTTACACAAAAACTAAAAATTTTGTACTTGGTGGATATTCCGATGCCGACTTTGCTGGGAGTATTGATGATCGAGCATCAACATCAGGCTATTTAATGAACATGGGGTCAACAACAGTATCTTGGAGTTGTAAGAAACAAGCTACAGTGGCCACTTATTCTGCAAAAGCAGAGTACATTTCAGCATAGGAAGCAACATGTGAAATTGTTTGGTTGCGCCGAATTTTGCAGGACTTGGGCATTTCTCAGGCAGAAGCTACATCATTATTCATTGACAGCCAGTCAGCCATCAAACTTGCCAAGAACCCAGTTTTTCATTCAAAGACAAAGCATGTGGACACCAAGTATCATCATATCAGGTCTCTCATTGCCAAAGATGTCCTCAAGCCAGTTTATTGTCCTTCCGAAGATCAGATCTCCGACATCTTCACAAAACCACTTGGTAGAATAAGATTTACTAAGTTCAGGGATGAACTTGGTATCTGTTGTAATGCATCTTTGGATCACAAGGGAGAATGTTAGATGATCCAAAAATACAATATTATCATAGGTTATAAAAATGAAATAAAATAATTATTAATTTAAGATATTAAATTAATAATTATTATTCTATAATGTTTAATTATTTAATGGAGACATTTAGAATTAGTGTATTGTTGTAACAAGATATGACTCTCCAAAAGTGTCGTATCTTAGGCTCTATTTTAGGAGATTTGTTAGCTAGTTGTTTTGAATAACATTTATTGTAAATGGACACTTGTTATTTAATTAATAAGTGATCCATAATTAGAGGTAGTTAGGACATGGAGCTTATAAATAGCTCATTGCAAGAGTATTTGGTTGTTCGGGTGTAAACTCTTGCAAAATCAAATTATGTAATTACTTTTTCTGATTAATAAAATTACGTGTCTGAAGACACTTCTGCCATTAAAATATTCAAAACAAACTCAATGTTACTCATTCATTTTTCTCTAATGTAGGCAAAATTAAATATGCTAACTTGTTTTTGAGTTGGAGAGTCATGTGATTCATCGTGTCCAAAATCATTGCTTATTGTCATGAATGCTTTTTCTTAATGATCAAGAAATAGGCCTATATTTGATCAGAAAACATATTTTTCAGAATATATTCCATTTTTTTAATTCAAAACAAAATTTCCTTCCAGTTTATGACGTTCAAACAAACTAGAATCCTTTTCCTTTAACAAGTCATTGTTGTAATAGACTATTAGATAGACAGCTACTAATGAAGTTATTAGTGGTGTAATACTTATAAATCACAAATATAGGCAATAAATAACACCACTATATCCTAGGCATGCCAAATCTTTATCCTCTTGGTTGGAAATATTACTTGATGAAAACAACATATTTGACAAAGAGAACTTTTTTTAAACTAGACAACGCTAGTGTATCCAACAACATTGACATTTTATATTGGCATGCCCTCAAATGTGTGGAAGTATCAAACAAGTATAGTGCACTTCCCTATACACACTCCTCTTTCTCCATGTGTCTTCGTAGCAAACCCTCAAGTTCAATACTCTTGCAAGTACTGCTACAAAGTTTTAGCTCTAAAGGTACTCATATGTCAAATAGATGAATGCATTGTATCTTGGTTTGAAATGATAGACACAGTGATGGAAGCATCAAAGGATTCTAAGCTCGATTATATGTCTCTATGAAATAGCATTAAGGAAATTGGCTCTATAAATCTGTAGGTCCAACTCAACATGAACAAAGAAACAAGGTTTGACTTAAAATCAAGCAAGACTTAAGATACAATTCAGGAAATTTGGTCAAAATAAAATAACTTGGACAAAAATTTTATTTTTTTAATGCCAAGTTTTACTTGATTCTTTGACAGCCCAAGTCAGATCCTGAGATAGTTCTTCTCAACACTGAGTTAGACCCTAAATTTAGTCCAAGTTAAGCTTCGACTCCATATGACCTACTCATATTTAGATCATAGCTGAGTTAGAGTAGCCAAGTTAACTCAGCTGAGTCTGGTAACTATGGATACAAGTATCTTTACCAATTAAGGTAACAATGGCCCAAACATGATATGAAAAATAAATACAATGCGATGAATCATTTCTTATGATTTAGGATTGATACATTTCATATGATGGAAATGTTATGATGTCATGTATGGATAGGGTTGACAAGGATATGGTGAAATGTTCAAAGGCTACAACTATCACAAATGATGGTACTATAATTGAAGACCAGTTGACTTCCTATGAACAATTTTGATTATACTTATAGGACCATTTATTGCAGACGTGTTGGAAAAGGTATCAAAATGTTTGTGTTAGGTCATTTTTTAGTTTTGATATCAACCCCAATGAACAATTTACCTTTAGGCATATAACAACATGAGTTTCAGGAATTAATATACAAAATTTAAGTGGCTTGATAGTCACTACCTTAAGATCTTATTGTTGAGATAAAAGGACAATGTATAAATGTGTACTATACAAAGTGATAATCTCATATGAAGCTTCCCATAAGTTTTTTTAATTGTCATTGGAATTATCTTATCGTTGATTTGTTTTTTACTTTGGATGCAATCGGTTTTAAGCTTGAATGAACTCCTTTTTCTCATTAGATTTTACATGTACATTACAACTCGGTAAAAGGTAAACGATTCTTAGGAGTAAATCATAACGTAAAGTATTGAAACAGAATTAATAAATCTACAATTTAAAAGATGTTACACTATGACTTATTGAATTGATTCATATATTCAATCATGATCTGGCTTATCTTGATTTTATAATGAGGACTATAACCAGATTCTAGGAATAGATATATTAGGAGTCTTTTAGGTAACTTCCAGATCTGTAGAACAAATGTAAGAGGAATTTAAGTAAGGTTTTTGTATGAATTTAAGATGGTATCTTTGCCTTTTATGTCCCTTGCGAAAATGGGGTTTAATAAATTCTTGACAAGTTGTTTTGTTGAAAGTATGAGGATGCCTGAGGTTGCAAAATACATGCATAATTGTCCCTGTCCTTATTCAAATTGTCCAAAAATCTATCAAGTGAGTTTTCTATCATAGACAAACTCTAAGATTATGAGGTGTAGGTCTATTAAGAACTAATTATCTGTGTGTACTACCATGCATAGAGAGATACATAACAAAATGTGATGAATCCTAAATAGATACAATGTGATGAATCATCATGTGAAATGTATCAATCCGCTCATCTCGGTTTTAGTTGATTTACAAAATTCATTTCCAAAACGGCCACTCGAGACTTCTGCTGAACTGATTGTTCATTAGCGTATATGGTATAGAAGGAAAAACAAGTTTCATTAGCATATATGGTATAGAAGGTGATGAAAACTCATCCTGCTATTAAGTGCACCCTGAGTTCTTTTTGGAACTGCAAAACTAGAAATCTATAAGCTAGACATTGTTGGTGATCCTTGAGGAGGAACCACCCATGGCCCAAGGAAAGCTAAGTGAAGAATACAAGGAGCAGCACCTCTTGGGTAGGGTAGTGTCCAAGTTGTACATATTGATATAGATTCCTTATTGCAGTCATTTGATGGGGTTCAAGATGAAAACTCCTATGAATGGTGGACAACTGCACCCTTTCATTCACTGGAGTACTCCACACTCGTGGTGACAATGTGAGTGGGGAGGAGAACACCTTCCCATGAATATGATCTATAGCAATATGCCAAGCATTCTCCCACATACTCCTACCTCCATCTAATGCAGAGGAACCATTTTGAGATGCTAACACACAATATTAGAACAAAATCAGATTATTCATCTTAGAGATATTGGAGAGACAAAAAATAAATAAAAAAGAAATATTACATAAATAATGATCATCCAACATAAATAACAAAGTCAACATAGCACATGGTCACACACATCCCCCTATATCAGAAAAATTTGTTATCACCCGTGCATCATTTGGTAATGACCCTTGATTGCCAAAATACATCATGCATTACTAGTTAGAATGTAGATCCCAATTAAGAAAAAGTGTGGGTTTTGAGACAGAATAAACACAATAGAGATAACTCACATAAGAGACTCATACATAAGAATATGTGCACGCACTTGTTGTGAATCTATGAAGGGTTGTTGAAACAACATTGATGTTGGTACTACTGTTGCATACAAATATGGTAATGCTAATAGTTGCATGGTACTTGATGGTGTAAATTATGGGCCAATATTAGGAAGATCTGCATGAGAAGGCTTTTGTTCCTGTCTAGCCCTAATTTTTGAGGAATGGCTCCCTGGTCTGACTGATGCACCATAGGTCATGGTCGTAGACTATTCCTTCATGAGCTTTATTGAATATACACAGTATGCAAGTGTCATTATAAATTTTAATTGTAAATAGGGATGCCCCCTTTGATTTTATTTATTTAAAAAAGAACATAAAGTGAGAGGTGACAGGGAACGTCGCCTCTGTGTATCCTTAAGTTGACATCTTGATGAGGTGGATTTGAGTGATAATAGTTTTTGATCCCTTCCTGGCATTAATTCTCACAAGTTTTAGACTATGTGAAGAATGGATACAAGTCCAAACATGGCCTTGAGGTTGAATGGATGGTCATTGAACTCTGGTTGGATGATGGCTAGGGGCTATGTATGATGCATTGTATTGGAAGGGTGGTGATTCTCTTTGTTTTAGCCCAGTTAACCCAAAGTAGGCTATCCCCCAAAGTCTTAGAACCATAGAGGACAATGTGTTTGGTGATTTTTTCCAAGAGGTATATCTCAACCAAGATATCTCTAGGAAGTGGAGCTGAAATCACTCTCTTGAAATAGGTAAGTGAACCATATGTCTTGTTAAGACTAGGCTAGAAACCATGCCTCAAATTGAATCAAGGCCCTAATGACTGAACCCCCGCATAGAATTAAGGTTAGTTGTGAATTGTCAAAGGTTCTAGATGATCGCTAAGGCATCAGTATGTTTGTGTAGCTCCTCGGGTGAGTAGGCCAAGAGGATTATATTTTTTGCATGTTTTTGACATGCTTCACCTTCATCTTTCCCAGTTTGGCATGCTGCAGAAGCCTTTTTCTGTGAAGAAAGATCTAGTGACAATAAGAGATTTTTTATAAACACCATATTTTTAATTCTACAAAGCTAAATAAAGGGCCCACTCCAACCTAGTCCAAACAACAAAGTCAGAAAGAATAAGGCCTAAGAAATTAAATAATCGAAAACTTTTAGAGAAAAGAAAGGAATTTGGCTTCAATCACCACAACATATTCAATCATTCCAAATGACATTGTAATGAACATAAGCTTCAATTGTAAAACTTGTTCTACATGAATAATTCCATTCTATTAACATAATAAAAACAAAATTTCACATAATTAACGAAAGTAAACCTGATTCACTTCTCTTGGTTGGCTAGTTTGAAATGGTTTCCAACATCCAACATTTTTATCTATCTCACCATACTGCTCCATTGGAATTCTAAGGTAATGGCCTCTTTGAGTGCTCATTGTCGCCTACAACATCTTGTAGCTCCCTTACAGAGTGTGTCAATTTTTGACGAAGTGGCTAAAGAAATAGAAGAAATAGAAGATTGTGATATTTTGTAAATAATTGGAGAAGTTATGGAAGAGCCTACCAACACAAAAGGAAATAAACAAGACATGGAGATTGAAATTATCCTAAACATTGTAAAAAAAATTGCTTAAAAATTTATGGAAGAAAAATACGACTATGCAAAGCATGAAAATAGTGAAGAACGTGAATCCTATTACATACATATAAGTGTGGATGATGAAACTCAAGTTGAAGATAAAAATATAGTGTTAAAAAATGTAGCATTCAATTAGTCCTCATTCTCTGATATCATACAGTATATCTCAATGGTCCCACATATTGTATATGTCAGTGCTTTAAGAAGAGATCTGGAGAGGGACTAGACATGGTAGATCGATGAGATCAACGAAGACAAAGGATGAGGAGAAATTTGTCCTGGAAGGAAAGAGAGGCAAGGTCAAGCGCAAGGAGGGCCAAGAAGTGGCCTAGCATAGTCAGAAGGGAAAGAAGAAGGATCTAAGCAATATCAAGTTCTTCCATTTCCATGAGTTTGGACACTATGCCCCAATGTGTCCTAAGCAGAAGGAGGAGTCCATTAAGGATCATGTAGCTGCATCAATGAAGGTATATGCATTTTCTACCCAGTTCAAGAAAGATTTTGTATTGATAGATTGCATGGAAAGCTCAACAGGCAATACTGTATGGTATATTGATTCAAGATCATCCTTCTATGTGATCGTGAATAAGAAGAGTTTTAGCCACCTAAAGGAGAAGGACATGCAGTTTTGGATTGAGCTAGGAGATGATGGCATGTATGCAACTAGAGGAATTGGTACTGTCAGTTTGAAGAGGGAATCAAGTAATCCTCTTCATCTTAGAGATGTCCTACATGTTCCAGGATTAAAGCAGAATCTTGTTTCAATAACCACTACCCTTGAGGACAATGGTTATGATGCCATCTTCAATATAGGTAAGGTGATTTAACTATAAATCTCACTTTAAAACAATTTCTTTTGAAAATAAAACTCTCTATTACCAGATCAAATGAGAATTTGCTTTAAGGGTTTTGTTTTCTTTTTTCTACAACAAACTCTCTATTTTAGATTTTTACTTTTTTTTTTTAAAGAACATTGACACTCACTCACCTTATAATTCCCGACATGGTGCATTTCGAGCACTCTCTTGACTTGCGAGAGCGGATTCTTATACATCGCCCGCATATGTTTGGCCGAGATTTATATACTTGTAGAAATCACATTATATGTTAGTTGAATCATTTGAAATAACATTATTTAGAATTTGTATTTAGCATCGATGGGTTGAAAAACTTTTCATTTTTGAAACAAGTTTAATATTAAACTTCAACCTTCTATGCAATTCCATGATGCCACTACTCACTAGACCTTTTTCTCTAACCATTGGTAATTACACACATGTCCCTTATTTCAAATTGGCACCCTAGAAAAATATATTTATGGCCATCTCTAACCATTTGAAGTTGCTTAAAGATCCTTGATTTCAAATTGACACCATTTAGTTGAATTATTTAAGTGATTGCTATTTTTTTTTCTAAAATAATCAACAATTTCTAAATATTTAAGACTATCTAACATAATGATGTTTAATAAACATTGTGTGCCAGAGTTTAATCAATATTGTATGCCATTCCATAATACCATGCATTATTGGATTATTTTCTCATTTCCTTTTCAAGTTTAAGGACCAAACCTTTTACTGATTTTCAATTAACACCATATAAAAAAAATCATATATTACAAAGGATTCCATGCCTCTTACGGATCAATAGGGTGATGTATAAGCCTTGTTTTTACATACACGTGAAACACAATTGTTCTTCACCCACACTTTTTCCTCAAAATATATAAACCAATGTTTTCTAATACAAGATAATTATAATTTTATTACCCATAGTATCATCATGTGCAACTTTCCTTCCCAATAACTTCACATAAGCCAATAGTTGCACGTTCTTCCCAAAACCTTCATAGAAAGCCAAAGGCATTTGAATAAAAACGTCTCCCAAAACCAACAAAATGGTAATACAAAACTTATCAATTTCTATATCCATTGATTTCCCGAAATCTTCACAAATGCCAGTGACTGTATTTTATTCTCGGAAGCTTCACAATAGCCAATGGAATTGCAATCTCGAATAAATGGTGATAAATTACTTAGGAAATTCATTTCATTCTCCAACTTCTCACGTAGTTAATAATCATAACGAATAATTTATTTATAATTAAAACTAAGCAGTGTCATTTTCTAGGAGATTATCTTAACCCCGTAACATTTCATGGTCAATACATGCTTGGCACGTTCTTAACTAGACATCTCAATCACTTGAGAGCCTTGAAGGCAAATGAAAACACACATCACCTTTTCCTTTGTCTTCATCGATTTACCATCTCTGGTCCCTCTCTAGATCTCTTCCTAAAGCACTCATATATATAGTATGTGGGACAACTGGCATATACTATATAAATTAGATGATGGGGATTAATTGAGTGCTACCTTTTTGAAAATTATATTTTTATCTTCAACTTGAGTTTCAACATCCACACTTACAAGTATGTAATATGATTCACATTCTTCACTATTTTCATGCTCTGCATAGAGTCATATTTTTCTTCGATAATTTTTTAAGCAAAATTTTTCATGATGTTTAGGATAACTGCAATCTCCATGTCTTGTTTATTTCCTTTTGTGTTAGTAGGCTCTTCTACAACTTCTCTAATTATTTATGAAATATCAAAATCTTCTATTTCTTCTATTGCATTAGTCACTTCATCAAAAATTGAAACACTCTGTAACTTAGCTTGATATTGAATAGTGTTGCTCCCCATTTTATTGTATTCAATTTATAGAATAATGCTAGCTTCTTTGAACCTATTTTTTACTGAAATTATCGGAAAAATGATTTCATCCAAGCCTTGTTGAATGAGATACAATGATATTGCATCATCCTTTTGTTTGATAGGAATTTATCCTCCAACCTTGAATCAAGCCTTCATAGACTTCCTCATTTGAGGATTCTTTAAATCCATTCGACACAATATATCATAAATATTCTACACACACTTTGGTTCTCATCTTAAATACCACAAAAATCATATTTTTTACCATAGAAACTAAGGGGTGGTGGTAGGATCTTGGGGATTCAAGCCTCTGGCTCCACGCATTCACCATTGTCCGTTGGGCCAAAGCCACCCCCCACCCTTAATAATGGTGATAGGGTTATATGATTCAAGGTTCGGTCCCAAGAGTTATAGCCTCAACACGACGCCACACAGGAATGAGCTCAAGATCCAACCATAATATTGGTCTCTCGTGACAAACACACACAAAAATATACTATATATATATATATATATATATATATATATATATATATATTATTATATTAAATGTGTATGGATTGTTATGCCTGCGCATAGCCATAACGTCTTGGCATAGGCCAATGACTAATGAACTTTCACAAGGCCAAAATCCACATTACGAGCCATATCCAAATATACAGTGCTCTACATGTACGCCAGTAACCCAACCCAAATTACTGTGAATTTAACCTTGACCAAACATATAAGGCATTACACCCAAAACTTTAATACAAGACTCAACCATGTTTATAAGCTCTTTGCTATATTATATATAATATATAATATATATATATATATATAATTTCGTGGGATGGGGGATAGGAATGACAAAAAAATATTTAAAAATAAAACAAAACAGATATTTTAGAAAATAGGACTTTGATACAACTCCATAAAAACAACAATTCTTAAATAAGAGTCTCAAATGACCTTGATGGTGCATATATGAAAACTTCAATGAAAGAATAATAAATTAGGGTGGAAGATTGTACCAAACGATGGAGTGAAAACTGCTTTAAAAAATTAAAAACGGCTGCCCATTATGAAAATGTACTAAGTATTCTTATGTACACTGTGTAGATGATATTTATCATGGCTCAAGTGTCAAATTATTGAATAAAGAAATTCTTAAAAAATTTATGCCACATGAGTGAGTTTTGATAGGATGCATCTAGACATCTCCAAAATCATTAAGGGACATCATCCAGACCTCCCAAGTTTTGGAAGCGAAAGATACCAGGGTGTGGCAGTGATGGGGGCTTTTCCCTATAGTGCCCATGAAGATGGGTTCCATGCCAACATTGTATTTATGCAATGTTTCATCTTCCTTGGTGCTCATTTGTTTTGTTTCCACGGAGAATGTGATCATACCACTTGATTTTGATGTGCTTCAGTCCAAAAAAGCCAAAGTTGGCAATTAGCAGAGGTAGTACTAGGTATTAGTACTAGCCAATTGTGAGCTATTGCTCAAGTTTAATAACTTTAAGGACATTAATCTTGTTGTCAAACTTTGAACTAGTTATAAGGCTTTAAAAAAAATTAAAGGTAAATTGAATCCACATATAGTGTTTGTGATCTAAGGTATCTAGTAACACTGCTATACACATGGCTTCTTCAATAATAGAGAATGTTATACACGGTAACATATCACATAAAAATACTACATAATGATGAAGATAATAAGTTTGTCATAAACGAACAGTATATGTTTTACCTATCAGATTCTCAGATAAATGAACTCCAGTAGCATACACATTTCTTGCATACTTTCTATCTCTTCTTATTCCTCTTTTCACATCCCTAAATATGATCTTCTCAATCTCGTACAATACAATCATAATCACTTTCAACTACAGGCCCAAAAAACATTAAATTGGTTATTACCATTACACTTACCTCGAATAAGTACTATTGGCCGACTCATTACTGTGTAGTTTGTTATGCAAGCAGATCTTGTTGGACATGGTATATTTCTCAATGGTGAACTGTGTATGACTAGCGAACTCAATTACCACAGATTGCAGAGACTTCCCCTGGGTAATATAGAGATACTCATCTAAATCCAAGAAAAAGGTCCAGTTTTCCATGAATATGTACCTATGCAAACAGTCATTCACAACCAGAAACTGATTATGATAATACCCATCATGTTGTTCCTGCTCGGCTATATTTTGCAACGTCACACAACCAGCTGGAATCCATGGCTCCAACACCTTCATAACTTGGGAATGGACTCCACCAGCATCGTGAAAAAAAAAGTTTGATCGAGGGCCAAAGAATTTGGCATGATAAGTCATCCATTTTCTCATTCTATAAGGACTCAGGTCACCGTACGGAGAGGAGCCAAAGTAGAAATAATTATAGGGAGGAGCTTGGCTATAAACAGAGTTATTGTAGCTACCTTTTTCTTCCTTGAGAGCAACAATTCTCTGGTTTCCCAAACTTCTCGCTATGGAGTGCATGAAGAATGAGCTCTCCATCATCGCCATCTGTGCCCACGCTCTGAGAAAACGTGCAGTTGACAACAACGACTATGTAAACTTGGCCATAGCCCGAGTCTAGGAGCATTTTGTAGGCGTTTCCCTTCATTCTTGCAGCAAATGAATTTTTGGGGATCCATTTACATTCAAATCGTGGCTTTCCGTAAACATGGAGAGGCTTGGAAGCAAGCCCTACTACAGCAAACGTGGCTGGACCTCCTCTGTATGCTCCCATTTGGATAAACAAATATGCAACATTCCCATATGGACGAAACACCCGCTTGTTGTTGTTTTCTGGCTCAATTGCTTTCTTGGTGGGTTTTTTCGTTTTACTGTTAGGAATAGTATTAAGCTTTGTTATCATCTGATACATTTGATCCATTTTTCTGATTTGGATACTGTATCCATAAGGATACGAATCTTCCTCGAGAAATATTGGGGGTAGGATTTGTACACAAGGGGATATTTTGGGGCATAAACTGGGCCCCATAACCACGATGGTCCCCATGAGAACCTTGGTCTCTATGCACCATATGGAAATAAATCCAGGTACATTGTCTTTCTCTCTATTCTTTATCACTGAGATCATAACAGAAACCGAAAGAAAAAAATTCCTAAAATATAGATCTCTATCGTTAAGCCCGCAACAACACTGATTTGAATATGTCACGGCGCTTCTGACTCGGAGAACATCATGTTATCAGAAAAATTGAATGCAGGGTAATCTGATTTAAAAGTGAAATAATAAATGGAGGATGCGGGGTTTGTAGAATATGGGTGTTTTTTTTTCTACAACAAAATCTTTGTTTAAGATTTTTAATTTTTTTTTAAAAGAAAATTGACACACACTCACTTTATAATGCGCATTTCGAGCACTCTTTTGACTTGCAGAGCATATTCATGTACATAGCCCTTATATGTTCGGTCGAGAACGACATGGCCACGAGCCGATCGGTTATATATGACATGTCGAGATCGAATCCGGCCACGACGAGCCTCCTCGTCTTCTTCTAAACCAGGTTTCGAATGTAGTAAGCCCTAGACACAAAGTTGAGAAATTTGTAATGTTGCCCGATCCCACATCCATTCCCAGACTTGGCCCCTGTCGTTCCTGTTCACAAACAAAACCCCCAACTAAATTTAACAGGACCTCAGCTAAACGAACCCCCTAAACCTGTATATTTTCTTTCTCACGCCCCCTGGTGATCTTTTCAGCATTTATTGGGGGCATTTTTGTGTTTGTTTCACGTGCTCCACATCCGATCTATCTCAGTTGGCGAAGAAACCTTTGTTCTAATCCCCAACGATGCTCAAATTCAAACGAGTGCTTGAAAATTCCCCATGGAGGAGTTTTCAAATGATCCATCGATTATAAATGGAAGCAATAACATTTGGCCCTCTACAATGAGAAATTCAGAACTATTTGTAGTTTTAAGCTCACGTTGAGGGCTTCTTTACTCCACAGCCTGATCCTTGCGCTTCTCAACACTAACCGCATTGCTTTCACTCTCAGGTCGTTTTCAACTAAAATCGTCCCATTATTTTTCCTCTGTTTGTTTCGTTCTTCTGCAACGATTACAATACGGAGATCGGAGAGATAGGGCTGGTCGGGGTTTCCGTTGAATTTTATGGTCCGAGGTAATGGAACGCGGGACCTTAGAAATTGTGGCCCAGATTCATCTGTTATACTAGTGCACGCACGACACTTGAATAGCGTGGGAGTGTGAATGGCAGGTAAATTTAGGGCTTTTAATTTATTTATTTTCGAATTCTTTGATATTTCAATTGGAAGCCAACATCAAGAATAACAAATTAATAAATGACTTTTAGAAATAGGCCTTTTAGGATAAATAAAAGGAGTAGTTTAATTATGTGGTAGAATGTTCCGTTTCCGTCACGGTTGGAAAATCGTTTGGCTCTGTCACCCGTAATCTCTCCGCCCTCCATCACCATTCCCTAGCTCAGCCACCCTCCTTCTGCCACTCTCCCCTTGCAATCTGACATTTTCTGACAAAAAATCTGAATGCAACTGAAGGGCCTAACATCCTTGACATCCCTTGACAGATCCTGGACGAGCTGGAATTGATTGCTGGTTCGAAAAGGAAATAGTCACCGGGAGCGCTGCTCATGAGCATTACTCTTCGTAGCCCTCCATTCCTCTGCAAAAAATCGTCGTTGAATCAACAAACATTTTTCACCCGTCTATAGTTGAAGCTCTGGAGACTGCCAGTGCCCACAATGCAGAAACCCTATCTCCTGAAAATGCTGAGCAAATTGAGAAAGCGGTCCACTGGGTACGAGGAGATTGCCCTCTCCCCTTTTTCTTCAGCGCAGAAACGGAACAGAAGAAGAAATGCAATGACCGTTGTGGTGGGAAAAGAGAAGAATATCTTCACGGTGGAGTCTCAGATTCTGGACTCTAGATTATTTCAGCCCCTCATGGAGAAGGCCACTGTTGGTAGCATTACTTGGGAGGCTAATTGCAGAAAAAATCTTTCTGGACTGCATTTTCTTGGACTATGATGCCATTCTCTTCGAGCATATGCTTTGGCTGGTACATAACGATGATCCGGCGGGTGACAAACAGGCCATTCTACAGCCTAGGTAGACTACTCCCATTTGAATTTGTAAATTCGGCTAGAAATTTGAAATTTGAATTTATATAACCGCTTGGCCATGTTGTAGCCCATTTTGGTGGTGAACGAATTCGCCATGAATGTCATCGGACGTCAGAGTAGTGATATGATCGGCACCCACTTTTCTGCGGCTTGCAAACGCCCAGGCTTCACTGAGCCGGTTTTATAGTGGCAGGAAATATTGGTTACCCATCTGGTGCTCTCCTGTCCTCCCACACCACCCAAACCCAAATGGGTTCCAGTGAAAAGAAAGGTACTGCAACTCCTCTCCAAGGATTTTGCATGCTTTCCAATTCTGCTCAACAGTCGCTGTTCAGTTCACATCTTCCAAACACCAGCAGCATATGAAGAAGAAACCTAGAACCGGCTAAAGCAGTCCTCCCAAAGTGTCTGCAAAAGAAGAAAGTCTAAATCTGATGAAGAATCCAATGTTGAGACCAAATCTTTATATGATGAGGTACATTACTAACGATTATTGGCGCCTAAGGGTATGCTAACTCTATTAAATTCCTTAGTAGCTACACTTACTTGTGTAGCCTGCTATTATTTCTTAGAAGTTTCGTTTGTAAGAGCTGGAGATTTTTATTTACCTCACGGTATAAAATTCTGATGTTTCGTTTTTAAGAATATAGATTTATATTTTCCTCACAGTATAATATTGTGGAGATCAGGGTACATGATATTTGTATTTCACTGTGTTATATATAGCTTCCTGAGATTTTTAAGTGTATGGAATATGTTGCAGTTTGCACCTTTCTTGATTTGTTTTCTTATCATTTTCACATTATAACTTCTGAACTAACGTGAAAGAAAGAAGAAATGGGTACAGTAAACGTGAAAGAAAGAAGAAATGGGTACAGTAATAAATTTGTCCCTGCATTTTCCAAATACATCATTCAAAATCTCTTTTGGCCGAGAGTTGCATAGTCATCATAACACCAGTTTCTAGCGTAAATGATTTGAATGTTTATATATTACCTCGGTGGCGTCTCGGTTAAATGTGGTGTTATCTTAGTGGGATATTTTGAGAAGTTGCAAGGAAAGTATTAAATGTCAAAAGAAATTCAAAATAGGGATATGTGGAGATGTAATGGTTTTCCAAATGGAATGAGAGAAATTGAGTTTCACATTAAAAGTATTAATGTTAATGAGCGCAAATTGAGTTTCACATTGAAAGCATTAATGCTAATGGTATTCAAAATGGAAAAAAATGTCAGTCATTTTATATCATTTTATATAAATGAGCAAATGAGCAAACTTGATGAAAGAAATAAAATGAGTAAACTTGATGAAAGAAATATGTCATGTCTTCCAATATGGTTGAAGAAAAAATTATATGGACATTAGTGTTTTGTTCGTTACTTATGAATGTTGACCAAAATTGATTAAAAGAAGTTTTAAGAAATGTTTTTATGAATATTAAAATTTTGAATGTAAAATAAAATGTTTGTTATGAAAGTAGGGTAAAATTTCATATAGAAATATGTTATTTTCTTGAAAATTGATTTTATAGAAATGGAAATTCTAATTGAGCATATTGAAATAGATATTTAATATAAAGGAAATTAAATAAGTATATTGAGTTTTTTTTCCAAATTTAAGTTATTATCATATTTCATTGATATAATTTTTATAAGATTTATTTTAGAATCATTTTAAATCGTTATAAATTTTAAAATATATAAACATTATAATTGATATATACGCTTAAAATAATAAATATTAATAAAAGTTTTATTTTCAAATGAAGCATTTAAGTTTATTAATTACATTTTACATTGAAGAATGAAAAATGATAATTTTATTGCATAATTATAGTCTAAAAAATATGTTATATTTTACAACTTTTTATTATTATTTTAAACAATAGGTTCAAATTCACATTTAACTTATTGATTACATATTAATCATGTTTTTATATATGAAAATAAAATAAAAAAAATACACACATACTTAGGGTAACGATGTTGGACTTAAGGTGAATATTGTAAAAATTATTGTGTATATTGTAAATATTGGGGTATTGTTGAGGATATTATGGAAAATTGGCATCCCTCCATAAGTTAGCCCTCTCCATCCTTGTTACTAAGGTTGGTTCAGGGTTTTCTATGGTCCCCATGTTTCTGAAGATGTAGGAATATTCCAATTATGTTGTGGACATTGTTGTTGTATGGGGTCTTGAGAAATACATGTTTTTCTTTGTTAACAATGTCTCCTTAATGAAA
>APFE030457290.1:0-15527 GCA_000404065.3 Pinus taeda | reverse complement strand
TTGGAGAACAAGAGAGGGTTGTAGCTCTCTGCAGGTTGCAACCTGCGTACTGGTAAAGGACTGCACCAGTACATTGTAAAAGAAGTTTCTAATTTAAAAGAAGATAGAGACGAATTGCAGCAGGTGGTTTTCACCCACATTGGGTTTCCACCTTATATCTTGTGTTCTTGTGCGTGATTGTCCTTCTGTTTTGTTTTACTGTCTCTGGTTATTGGTTATTTGTTTCTGCAACACAGATTAACAATCATCATCAGAAAGATAAAGTAGATTAAAAGCTTTCCTTGTATATGCGGTTTTCCTTCTGCATAGATGCATATATACGTGTGTTTAACTAACTGAAGTAGCGTATATAATTTGTTTTGAAAAAGGAATATTTGACTTGATAATACAGATTCACCCCCCTCTCAGTATTATTTCCAACACTTATACCATTAGATCATCTGCTTAATGAACAACCTAGATTGACTACAAAATTACAATATTTTACAAGGGAAAATTTTCATCTATTTTTGGCTTTAGGGCGCTGCCCCTGAACCCCTTGCACGGGGGGCTCATAAAATCGTCGTTGCCCCCCTGGACCCCCCTGACAATGATTAAACAGGTGGCGTTGCACCCCACAAGGAATTGGGGTCCAATGTGATGATACCTATGAATAATCAAGAAGATAATCAGGTCCACACCCAACAATTTGCATCATGGTGCTTTGAAGATTATGCAATAGATAACCAGAGGCCTCCACAAAAGAACGCTAGAGTAGCAAGACACATGTAAAGGGTGTACCTTGGGGAAGTACACGAAATCCAGTTTTTATGATCGAGACAACAAATTAGCACATGCAATCCTTGAAAGGCTCCACTTTGATGTCTGTGGACCTTTATCAATAGCCTCCACTTCTAGGAAAAAATATTTTGCCATTTTTATTGATGAATTCTCACAGAAGTGCTAGATCTTCTTCATGTGGAAGAAGGATGAAACATCCTCCAAGTTTGTAGAATTCAAGGCAATGGTTGAGAAAGAAACATACAAGAAGGCGAAGACTCTCAGGAGCGAATAATGTAGGTGAGTACATGTCGAATGAATTTAAAAAAAAATGCACAAAAGAAGACATCCGACGAGAGTTGACAACACCCCACAACCCATAACAGAATGGGGTGGTTGAGAGGAATAACCATAGCATAGTGGGAGAAACAAGGGAAATTTTGCATGATCAAGGCCTACCTCTGCACTTGTGGGTTGATGCAACACAACGATCTATTTGAAGAACATGAGCCCTCAGCAGATTCTTGGCATGAGTACACCAGAGGAAGCTTTCTCGGGGAGAAATCCAAATGTGTCACACTTCAGCATTTTTGGAGCCTTTGTTTCCTGCCATGTCTCCAAATATAAAGGAAGAAACTAGGACCAACAACAAAATTGGGGGTATTTGTGGGTTACACAAAAAATCCCCACAACTAGGCTGTGTACTTTCCATCCCTCAAATGACAATTGTGTGAAGGGATGTAAAATTTGATGAAGAAAAAACCATGCAGTGCTCGTCGGATCCCACTAGAAGAGGAGATTTTAGCTCCAAAGGAGGAACCTCAAGAAGTTGTGGAGAAACCAAAAATTTAGGAGTAGAGAGTGGATACAACCACTCAAACATAACCATCCAGAGAAGGCATGAAAAGGACCAGTGAAGCTGAGAGACTTGTGCAGGATGAGAGGGAGAATGTGGGTGCCCCTTAAAATCAGCACAAGCAGAGAAGGTCACCAGATCGCTACATTGGCTTCATGGATCTAATGACTGATCTTGTAGAGATTGAGCCATACTCTTTCAAGGAAGCAATAGAGAAACCTGTATAGGTTGATGCAATGTTGGAGGAGTACAAATCCATTGTAAACAACAATGTTTGGGAAGTGGTCCCAAAACAATAGACAAATTAGTTGTGGCTTCAAGATGGATCTTCAAGGTGAATCATGCAATAAAAAGAATCATAGAAAATTACAAGGAAAAATTTGTGGCCAAGGGGTACTCTCAAGTTGAGGGGATTGACTATGAGGAGACCTTTTCTCCTATAGCAAGGTACTCATCCATCAGATCAATCCTTGCTCTAGCTACATAGATGGGGTTCGAGATCCACAAGATGGATGTGAAAACAACATTCATAAATGGATTTATTGAGGAGGAGGTGTATATCAATCAACCAAAAGGACTTTTGATCGAGATTTTCATGTGTGCAGACTCAAGTGATAATTGTACAGTCTCAAACAAACACCTTGTGTTCGGTACACTAGGATTAATAGTTATCTCACTTTTTTTGGCTTCACCAAAAGTGAAGCAGATGCAAACCTCTATCATAAATTTGGTAGAAGTTAAATTGTTAATTATTGTCTTATATGTTGATGACTTGATTTTAATTGGTGATGAGCATCTGATCAACTCTTGGAAGGAGGACCTTGCAAGAGAGTTTTAAATGAAGTACATGGGATTCATGCACTACTTCCTCAGATTAGAAGTATGGAATGGTGATGGGGGATTGTTTGTCTCTTAGGGAAAGTATGCCAGCGAGATACTTCAAAGGTTCCACATGGACAATTGAAAACTCATGGAGACACCTCTAGTGACCGACTGGAGGAAATAAGATTCCACTTCAGGTGAGGAAGTGGATGCTACTATGTAACATAAGATGGTGGGTTCACTAATGTATCTTGTGAACACATGACTAGATATGTGTTATGCATTCAACCAACTATGCCAAGTTATCAATCCAAGCATATAGATATCCGGTATCACCATTTACGGGATTATGTGCAGAGGTGGTTAATATTGTTGCAGTAAATTTCGATAGAGGAACAAGATGATGACATTTTGAAAAAGGCATTGTCAAGAGGGAAGTTTGAGTTCCACAAGTGCAGGATAGGGGTGGTAGATAATCCCTTTCTTGCTGAGAGGGAGTGCTGAAAATGTAGCAAGAAAATCTTAGTTTGACTTTGCCTTGGTCAAACTAGAGAAAATACAAATTTCCATTTCAGCAGAAATCTTGGAGGTAGTTAACTGAGGTGACATGGCACGCGTCACTTAGTTAAATCGGTTAATTCTGATTTGGGGAGGCTTGAGTTTAGTTCAGTATGATTTATTGCTAATTTGTATAATTCTATTTCAATTAAATTGAGTTATGTTCATTTAAGCTAGTTCTATCTATTAGAGGAACTAGTGGAGGTCAAGTTGTGGAAGTGGAAGTTCAACCACACTCAGTGATCAACCAGTTAACTAATAAATCAGCCCAAAGTAATTCATGCATGCAGAGAATTCTAGTTACCCGGTTGATATGGAGATTCCAAGGCAATGTATTATCAGTTGTAGATTATTCCGAAGTGTACAAGTGATGCATGCAGTCAGAGGAAGAAATTAACCTAGAGGAATTGCGCAATCCAATTGAGGGAATTTCCTAAATAATAGGGGCTAATTTCCTCAAGGAACAACACAAGGAAATAAGAGCTTGGAGGGCTTGAAAATTGGCTAAGTGTTGGCCAAAGTCAATCAGTCAGGAAGAGAGATAGACTATACACGTGCAGGTTGTGCTCGAGCTTGATCCATATGTATTCATCTCTATTCTTTGAGCAATTGATTTCCCCTAGATAAATATCTGTGCATGTGTGATAATTCTTCTTGCATGTTTATGATTTTTGTTCTAAATTGTGAATTAACTTCTGTAGAGCATTAGAGTATCTTCAAGTCTTGTGATTTAGTAAATTTCATGAGAAATTTCCAATCTACAACCTAATTTCTACAAATACTAATAAACTCTCTACAAGACTTGCCCAACACTTAGGAAAATAAGGCTTGGTAGGAGATTCTATTTCCTAGCACAATTCTGCCCCTAAAAAATAGAAATTTTGCATATTTCCTTTCACAATTCTCAAGAGAATTTCTTTGCTTTATTCTCAAGCTCTACACACAAAAGCCCGTGTACCATAATAAATAAAATTTGTGCCTTTATTCAATCTCAAAAGGAAATTTAAATTGCATGACCTACTAGGGATAGTTTTAGTAGCTGCAACTAGTTGACCGAGAGTAAGTTGAGTTAAAAGAAAGCTAACTACTCAAATAAACTCATGTCTATCTCTATTCTAGAGCCAGAGACTAGTTAACTGACAGACAATAGAGTAAACTCCACTAGAAAGCTAATTTTAGCCATAAACTAGTCAAGAAATCACTGCATGCCATATCCAACTTGAATTAACTAAAAATAACTTATTGATAGGCCACATCACACATGTTAATTGAAAACTAACTCACGTATCTATGAGTCTGAATTTGAATTAGAACCTTTGACTGAGGCACAAGTTAAAGAATCCATTCCTTGCTACATTTTGAACACTCCCTCTTAATGAGGAAGGGATTCTTGGAAGAGCCTCATCCACCAGAATCTGTCTTCATCTCTACCAAGTTCTCTGCTACTGTAGCTACTCCCTCTGAACTAGAAAGAGCCATATACCCTATGTATCTAAGTCTCTTCTTCTTGGTGCTAGGAGAATCAACTCTCTTATGATCTCCCTTAACCAAATCCTATGCCCACTTGGCTCGAACTTCACCTATACTAGAATTCTGTGACCGATTGGTTGCCTCTACTCACCCTATTATATGGTCCTCATCATCATCTTGCTGGTCAGCCCAACTGCCAACTAGCTTAGACTGAAACTGAGATACTCTTTGGGGATCCATCTTGAGAGCTTTATTATAATCTCGTTCAACCACCATATCTCTACTCTGAGAACTCTTTGCCTTGCCGCTGAAGGCTGCACATGCATCAACCTCTAATTTGTAGAGGTTCTCGATCCTGACACCAATCTTCTTGACTTGTCGTGAAGAATAATGCTTGAGGTAGTCCTTCCCTTTGTTGAATACTACATCATACCCTTTGTTTTCAATGAATGCTACTAAGACAAGGTTTTTCTTCAATCCTAGAACATACATCACATTCTTGAGATGGACAAGGGAACCATACTCCCTCTTAAATCTCACTATATCAACTCCTTTGGTCAAGTATCTACCATAATCTCCAAGATTGATATGGAATTGTAAGTATTTCTCATCCTAGCTACTAAAGAGATATTTGTCCCCTGTCATGTGGAATGAAGCCCCTGAGTAAATGTACCACACGTTACCTCGTACAAAGATTTCCATGCAAGCTATCAAAGAGAAATCCAATTAGAATTGAGAAGAGAGTGATTCTGCTATTGTTGTTGCTGCAACATGCTTGTTAGATTTCTTGTTTGGACATTTTGTAGCATAATGTCCAAATTCATGATAATGAAAACACTTGATATTACTAAGACCCTTCTTTTCCTTGCCTCCATTCTGACTAAACTCAATTTTTCCTTGGGCCTTCTCACCCTTGGACTTCTTCCCTTTTCCAGTTGAAGCAAATGTCTCCTCATCTTTTGTCCTAGATGAGATTCCATCCCTTGTGTTCCTCCTTATCTCTTCCTTCACAAGATCTGACCCCGGTCTCTCCCAACCAGGGATATTATCCTAGCATTCACTATATCCTGGAAATTATGCTAATATTTGTGAGGCCCAAGAAGAGAAAGGATCACAAGCTCTGCTAGTGGAATTGTCTCTCCAACACCTCCAAGTTCATCCCTCACTTGATAAAACCTAGATATATATGTAATAATGGGCTCATCCTTGTCCATTCAAATATTCCTCAATTCATTCTTCAAAGAAAGTTTTATGCCATCACTATCGCTTTCAAACATATTAGTAAGGGCCTTCCACATATGGAATGGAGTTTCCTTCCCATGCAAATTCAAAACAATATGGTCTGTGACTCCTTCAAGGATCATCCTCCTAGTTTTGGCAACGTCCTTCTTCCATTGAGCTATTTGTTGTGCATATGATGCAAAAAGTTTAGGAATATTAGTCGTAATGTATTCCAAAACCCTATTATCATCTAACACAACCTCCATTTTGTCCTCCCATGCAGAAAAAATCAAAGACCCTTTTAGGGCATGCTTTTTCCTCAAGTCATAGGATGGCATGATTCTTGCACTTGTAGACACCAACCGATCTTATCTCTAACGCACTTTGAATATGATCAAGGAAATTGGTCTCTATCTCTTTTTCTTCTCTTATACCATGTAGAAAATCCTTGAAACCTTGCAACTACTAATGAGAGCAAATTGATATGCAAAAGAGTAATATTTCTCTACCAAAAATATGTGGAAAGAAAACAATGAATGCAAACACAATCACACATAGAACCCAAAATTTATTTGGGGAACCCAACTGGGAAAAACCCCTCTTGCTTGTATTAAATCAACTGAGCAATCTAATATATTACATAAAATTTGCTTCAAGCCTGAAGCTCATTAAAATACTAATCAACTCGATACAAGTCTTGCCCAACACTTAGGAAAATAAGGCCTACTAGGCACTCCTATTTCCTAATCTAATTTTGCCCCTAAAAATAAGAATTTATCCTATTTCCTTGCACAATTCCCAAGAGAATTGATTTGCTTGCTTCTCAAGCTCTACACACAAAAATCTGTGTACTGTGATAAATACAATTTGTGCCTTCATTCATTCTCAACAGGAAATTCAAACTGCATGACCTACTAGGGTTAATTTTAGTAGTAGCAACCAGTTAACTGAGAGTAAGTTGAGTTAACAGAAATTCAACTACTCAACTAAACTCAGGTTTATCTCTATTCTAGAACTAGAGATAAATTAACTGACATATACTAGATTTAACTCCACTAGATAGCTAATTTTAGCCATTAACTAGTCCACAACTCACTCCATACCATCTAACTCTAATTAACTGAAAATAACTTAGTGATAGGCCACATTACACATGTTAATTGACAACTAACTCAAGTATCCATGGGACTAAATTTGAGTTATCTATGGGACTAAATTCAAATTAGCATCTTTGACTAAGGTACAATTCAAAGAAGTCATTCCTTGCTACATTTTCAACAATATCACCCTTCAGAGGTACTATAAAGGCTCAAGTAGTCTAGGATCACTTACACAACATCAAAAAAGGTTTTCAAAATATTGAATGACAACTTGGTTATTACACAAAATAAGATTAATCAACAAGCATATTAGCATTGCAGTGAAAGGGAATTTGAAGTGGGGGATTGGGTATTTGTGAGACTACAACCATATAAATAGATGTCCCTCAAGCAACAAAAGAAGGACAATAAATTACCATAGAGGTGTTATGGCCCCTATAAGGTGTTGCAAACAATTGGAAGTATGTATTACAAATTAGAGTTTCCTCCATATTCACATGTACATCCAATATTCCATGTTTCTTTCTTAAAGAAGTTAATTGGTAACAAGATCCCAATCCAAACTATTCTACCAAACATTAATGAAGAAGGGGAAATAATGCTAAAACCATAAACAATCTTGGAAATAAGGACTAAGTAGCCGAGAAATCAAATAATTATCAAGTACCTCACCAAATGGAAGAACCTAATAGTGGAATAAGTGACATGGGTAGATGAGTTGTTCGTGCATAAGCATCCACAAATAGTCAAGTGTTGTAGACACACTTCGTTGAAGGGGAGGGGTATTTTAATCCCTATATAAGCCCCATGTTAACTCTAAAACCCTTTATTAAGCCCTAGATATTGAGTGATTACATTTCTATTGTTATATAGGTTGGAACCCCTCATGATCCCATTTTATTATAATTGGATCCTTTGTCTCCTATATATAGACTAAGGATACCTAGTCTTAGAATCATCAAATATTGTCTTGTACATTGTATTCATTGTAAAGGAGGTTCCCCTTGAACAAGATTGTAATTATTGGTTTCTTATCATTTTTAAGGTGCAAGGCTCATAATTTATGTTTTTATCAACACTTTTTTCATTAAGAAAAAATAAAAGCATAGTTGTGGATGCTCCCAAATGGGACACAACACTAAAAATATATTTTTGAGTTGCAACATAAATTTATTGGAAATGATGCAAACATGAAATCTCGATTTAGCTTGTCTTAATAGTTTTCTATATCACTCATTCACCCTATGTCCTAAAATTACCTCCCTAATAAAATTTATTGTAAATCATAGCAGTAAGCATTGAGTCAAAGTATTGTCCTTCTTTATTTTGCATGCATAAGATAACTGATATAGATGATGTATTTGAAACATATGAACTAATTGTTGTTTTGTATGATTTAGATGAGTTTATTCAGTAGGGGATCCAAATATTCCCGGAGGGAGAAAGGATGGAAACCATATTTCATTTTGCAAGAGGGAAGAAATAAAATAATTTGAGTCTCAGTTCACTTTGGTACAAACCTAAATGAATTCAACCATTTGGACAAAATTAGTCACCTTTTCTTGGGAGGGTGACTAGCATTAACTCAACCATTTGTCCCTATAAATATTCCTTCATAGCTTCATGCCAATATAATGGACATTCCATATCCTAGGAATGAAGCTATTAATGACAGGTGGAAAGAAAATCAAGCCAAAGTTGCTTCCAGATTTGAAAACTTATTCGTGGTCATAAGAAAACACACATGCCTTTTGTCTCTGAAAATTCTTATGCTCAAAATCAGCTAATGGTAAACCAACTCATAATTGATATCAAGTCATATTTGATTAAAAAACAACTGATATATTAAAACAAAAACAAGTTGTTGGCAAGCCACCTAGTATGGAGTCTTCTAAGTCAACATCTACCAACTCTAAGGAAAGTTCTCCAAAATTGAAGGAGAATATAAGAAAGAAGTTTCCCATATATCTATGTTTTCTAAAATTTCATAGTATAAGTTTTTATTTTACTTATGTTTTAAAAAACATGATGACAATACATCTATTTTTGAAAGATGGAATAATGCCATTTTTTACTATCAAATTGAATGTGTTTTGAAAACCTAATGGTTCTATTATGTTTGTTATATGGAGAAACAAGGAGTCTTACATTGATATTTTTTATGGTTCTCTTTATATGCACATGTTTATGGCCTCCTCATGTTGAATTTTGATATTACGTTAGTTCAATTGGGAGTCACGAGGGAAATGCATATTTAATTTGGAGTTATAAGTATAAAGTAATGTTAAAACTAGCGGGATCCTTACTTGTTTTAACAAAATAATAACTACCTATTATTAATCTTAAATGAGGTGTCACAAGGGAAATGGATATTTAATTTAGAGTTATAAGTAGCACTTAATTTTAAAACTAATGGGATCCATATTTGTTTTAACAACCTAATATAACTACCTCTTATTAATTTTAAACCAATTTAATGATTTCATTCCTCCTACTCATTTCCTAGACCCAACAAATGGTTGAAAAACTAATATCTAATGATAAGTTAAGTGGAGACATACAAAAGGAGAAGAAAGATCATTGATAATGGAGAAAATATCACCACAAGAGGTATGTTGAAGCTTTGAGAGTTTCTGCAAGTGATTTCCTAGTTCATACTTAGTATTTTGTGGGTTGAAAACTTTGTTGACAACAAGGTATTCTTTGGAGTTGACATGAAAGGAAAAGTGAGACTAGTTTATGGTTCTCTTTGGTTTATTACTCTACATTTATATTTGTGCTTATTAGAAGCTCTAATTGTATTCAATGTTAATCAAAGTATTTTTTGAAAAATATCTACTATGCATTACATTAACCTTGGGGTGATCCAACTAGATTTAAATATTCGTTTTTTTGGCATTTAATGAATTTTGTATGCATCTTTGACATCTGAGATTATTTGAGATTTCTCTAGTCCAAGTCCTTAGAGGAACTAGTAAGAGTTTTTTGTCCAATACCTATGACTAATTTGTAGTAAAGGATAATGCTTTGTTCTAATTATTGATTTCACTTCATGATTAAATATCTTCTTTTATATATTTGTAAACTTGTACTTGATATTTCCTTAATATGAAATTTAATTCTACAATAACATTTTTTCATATCTTTTATTTCTTTTTTATATTTTTAGTTTATTTCTATTTGATAAAATTATTCTTTTATATTTTCATTTCATCTATATTTGTAAAATAAAAATTTATTAAAAATTCATATAGGAGAAATATGGATTGATATTTCTCATATCTCTTTCATTCTAGGATAAGGCTTAAATTCCAAGGTGATGATCCCATCTTCCTCGTTTAGCCTTATGACGTTTGAAGTGTTTTGCGAGAAATATTTTGTTTCATATGTCGACATCATTTGGTAACCACACTATGGATTTTCTCTTTCTTTTTTTGGAATTTCATGATCAATCTTTATGAATTTACCTACAAATCACCAACCATCTATTATGATTCAATTTTTGTATCAAACTAGTATTGCCTCTTGTTCTTTTTATTATATTTTAGAAATCACTATTTCTTGTGAGCAGTTAGAATGCTCTTGGAAAATCTTTGCTCAAGATATAAAAATTCAAGAGCAATGGGAGATTCTTCAGAGACAAATATGTAACTCTCCCACTTGACCTTGAAGTTGTGTAATGAACTCTAACTTTCACTTTTCACATAGAACAAGAGGTAAGTCTCCTGAATTTGTCCCTTTAGCTAAAATTAGAAGACATAAGAGAGATTCTGGAGGGATTCATAGAAATATGTGGCAACCATTATCTGACTCTGAAATAGAAGTAACAATTTTATCTAGATATTTTTTTCATAATAAGAGCAAGATGATTTCTTCTTTTGGTTTGAGTTCAACCTCCCTCTCTCAAGTTGTTGCTTCTCAACTAATTCGAAGTATGTATAACCATTTTAAACCCATTCAGGTTACTATGAATATTTATGAAGGAATTAAGAAATAAGGATTATTTCAATTGAATAGGATGTTAATACCACTCCATGGCAATTATATTCTCCATTCAATCTTAGCCCAACCACTACCCCCCTTCCAAAATTTAAATACCTTTTTCCCAAGTTTCCAAGTAATGGATTTATATTAGTTAATGGGCATCCAATTGTTTCTTCTAATGCCTATCATGACATTGGTATTAATGATAATGACACTTCGGTGAAGTTGTTTTTCATCTATTTAGAAAGGGAAGTAGCAACTGATTTTTTCAAATTACCCTCTAAATATTTTTCCACTTGGGTTGAACTATGCTTTCAAATCAACCTATGGTCATCCTCAAAGCCTAGCTAATCTACTAAATAGTTACAATAACTTGGTTTTTAATTATACGCGAGGCATTCAAGAGATTTGATTTACATTTTACCAACTTGTATAATTAGATTCCTCAAATTATTAGACCACATAATTAGGTTGCTTTAATGCAATATTATAATGTTACACCTCTTTATTATCATTAGAGATTAGAAGAAAATGCAGAAAGTTTAGGATCTGCTGATGGTCATAAAAATTCATCTGTCAATAATAAGGGAGAATCATCCAATGACAGGTCCCAACTAGACCTACTGTCATTTGGGATAATGATTTCCATGAGTATGTTGGTCCAAGTGCTATTAAATAAATGTCTCTTGAAATGGATATTTTCTTGTTAAAGTCCCCCTAAATCCTAAATGCATTCATATTTTATGATGCAAATGCAGTCTTATTCTAACCCTAATATAATAGTGACGAGAGTTTGAATGCAAGTGTAAATTAACTATTGAAAGCGATAAAGAATTCATTACCCTCAGTATAAATGAAACCAACATATTCCATTACCATACACAAGAAATAATTCACATAGAAATAATATTCAATGCGCTTGCAATCAAAGTAATCTCTTCATAATAATTCTCTACATAGACAATCGACAAAAATGAAAAATTGTAAGAATCGGTAGAAAAGTCATAATCGACAATAATGCATAATTTCTTGAATCGGCCATGAATTATCTCTTCCTTCTAATCATCCTTTAGAGAAATTCCTCAGTTTGTAGTACAATTCTATATTTTTTCCAACTCTCGAATCTTCAACCTTTCATTTTTCTTTTATAACTAAAATGATAATTTGTATTATAAAATTATGTGGTTGGATTGAAAAATGCACATCAAATACAATTATGCAAATTGTTAGCTAAATGATATAGGGCACTAACAATAACTTCCACTAATTATAGTTTTCTTCCTACCAACTGTAATTGACCACTAAACTAAAATTCTAGAAAGTAGACACTTTCGAGTATAATCCTAAAAACTTCAAAACCTTATGCTCAATACAGTTCAAATTTTATGGCAAATGATCAAATGGTTTTGGGCATTGCTCCATAGCTGCTTCACGTCGTCTTTTCTAGCAAGTAAGTTGATTTTTTCAAGGGATGTTGGCATATGGCACAAACCAATTACTATCCAATATGTTTAAAATAAACAAATTTCATGAGTGAAGGTAATGGAATGGGAAAAAATGCTCTATCCATTAATAATTCTTTCTTTGAGTGTTAACAAGATTCTTTTATTGGCCATGGCATCTGGATCTTGATTATTAGATTCGAAAATATGAAAACAAATTGAATAGGCGAAACAAACTTGTAGACTTCTAATTCTCTTGATCACATGAAATAATTTGTTGTTCAGTAGAAGATAATTAGCAACAATATATTGAATGATCAATTGATAATCTCCCAATACTAATAAGGATATTATATGCTTTCTCTTTGCTAAGGAAATTCCCTATAGGGGAGCATATGCTTATTCCATATTAGATAGTGAGTCCAAACCCCAAGCATAATCCAATTCTTTGTTTCCTCCAGGGAAAAAGATCAACACCCCCAACTCTTTCCACTCCTTTCAATATTTCATTTCACCTAGTAAGAATATATTAAGTAAAAGTCCTATATTTTCCAACCCCCTTCTCTTAAAACTAGAGTCTCCTTTTATAATTAATTCTCCTCTCTCTTCATTTCTTCTTGTTCTTTTATTACAAATGTTATAACATTTTCTTGTCAAAGAAATGCTACAATTTTTTTGAATTTGTTACGTGGTTAGACTCTCGGGCATATGTGATTTTTTTTTTCAATTCTCCTCCCTCTTCATTTCTTCTTGTTCTTTTATTACAACTGTTATAACAATTTCTTGTCAAAGAAATGCTACATTTTTTTTAAAATCTGTCAGTTTTTTGCGTGACTAGACTCCCGAGCATATGTGATTTTCTTATAAATTTTGGTTAAAATTTATGATTTGAGTAAACACTTGGTTTTCCGATAGATATTTGTGCTTTTTTTATGAACAGCCTTGGAACCCAATTTCTATATCTGCACATGAAATCAAAGTTCACTAACCAAAATCACAAACCCAATTTCTATATCTACAAATGAAATCGAAGCTCACCAATTGAAATCACAAACCCAATTTCTATATCTACACATGAAGTCAAAGCTCACCAACCAAAATCACAAACCCAATTTCTATAAGCTCACCAACCAGAGTCACCAACCAAAATCACAAACCCAATTTCTATATCTACACATGAAATCAAAACTCACCAACCAAAGTCACAATTCTTACCAACCAAAATCACAATCCATCTTAAAATTGAAGCTCACTAACAAAAATCACAAGCCATCCAAATTGAAGCTTACTAACAAAAATCACAAGCCATCTTAAAATCGAAGCTCACCAACCAAAGTCACAGGCCATCAATCCATCTTAAAATTGAAGCTCACTAACAAAAAATCACAAGCCATCTTAAAATCGAAGCTCACCAACCAAAGTCACAAGCCATCTTAAACTAAATAATACAATGCGCAAGCCAAAGGAGCCCATGATGGCCGCTGTGTTTGTAGTTTGCGCGTGTAATGAAAGTTTTCGCATATATAAACACCAATGAATTCCGTTATATCTGAAAAATGTTGAGATTTTCTGTTTGTAACAAAATAGGAAAAATCTCAGCTGATGACAACAATAGGGATTCAGTTCCTAGATTAGCTCCAGTTTGTTGGGAGGGAGGTAATGCCTCCTATATTTGATGTGAGGGAGTTAATGAGCTGTTAGATTCTCTATGCTATATAACAGGCAACCATTCGGATGGTTTGCTAAGAGAGTGAGAGGTTTTGTGAGGATTTATTGATGTAATCTCCAATTTGATTAATAAATTCCTAATGCCTATGTTTGGTGGACGTAGCCCAGATTGGTTGGGTGAACCACGTTAATTCTTGTGTTTATGTGCTTGATATTCTGCTGTGTGTTATTTTGTTTGATTTGTTGTGCCTTTGAATTCTAACGAGTGGTATCAGAGCGCGTTGGAGGAGCGTTGGAGGTGGAGCGGTAAGGTGTGGAGGCGCTGGTGCTAAGAAGGTTATGTGTCTATTGTGCGTAGAGTTCATTACTGTGCGTGCGTGAAGGCGCCCTTAATCAGTTCGTTGTTGTTGCGTGGAGGAGTGGAACCTACGTACTGTTGAGATATTCATCGATGGTGCATGAGTGATATCACCTGCGTGGAGACAACATATGTGCTGCCTGAGGGTGGAGACCGCCTGCGTGTTGAAGTTGCTGATGCGTAGAGCGATTCACCACTGCTGTGCGTGGATTGCTGGCGGAAGTTGATGCATTTGTTGTGCGGTGCGAATTACTTACTGTCCATGGTTTCATTCTCTTAGCTATAGCTCATGCCAATTACAGTCCATTAAGAGCCTGATTGCTGCGTGGAAGCCTGAAAGAAGGTGCAGACTGTGCTGGTGCGGCCGTGAACCTGCCTGCGGTGCTGCGCTGATCAAAGGTGCCATCCGAAATTGCAAAGGTTCCATTTTTTTTTTAAATCCTTGGCATTATGTAATGGTGAGACTATTTTTTTCGAAAGAGTTTAATTGTTACAATATCAGAGAGGCTACAGTGATTGCTATGTCAGATTTATGATGCTAATTGGCTCGGTATCCTTGCAAGATATATCTTTAATACAATTGGTATGGCAGCGTAAACCAACCTATAATTTACAATCGGAATGTTTAAAGCGCAATTTAACTGTAAAGTGAAACTATTGAAGAGTCTCTGTCGTAGGGAATGGCAGCGTAAAACAAGTTGAGTCAATTTTTTAAAAAACGCAGTGCCAGTTAGTCAATTTTTTTAAAAACGCAGTGACAACATTCAAAAACACTTCCAGGTTCCATAATTCTCATGGTGGTTTCAACATAAATTCGAACTCTGAGTACTTTAGTGGGTGGCCCTTGCAATTCTCTGCGAAACAGTAAATAACAAAACCGTAAATAAAAGATTGGTTTATTGGTGCAAATAAAAAACAAGAAGTGTATGTATTTTGTTTTTTATAGGGTGGAATTTGCACAAGTACAAGGAAAGTTTGTTTTTGAAAAATAAGTGCAAAGGGAAGTTTTTTTTTGTAAATGCATAGGCAGTTTTTTCTTTGTTATGTAAAAACAAAGGCATAGGCAATTTTTTTTAAATTGCTGGTTGGATATTGGATATTATTGTGTTTTTTGTTGATACAAATGGCGAAAAATCAAAGTGCCCGGTTTGAAATTGAGAAATTTAATGGCAAGAATAATTTTGAGATCTGGAAGGTGAAAATGCATGACTTGCTTGTCCAACATGGCGTGGCAAAGGCGTTGTTGGGAAAGTCCAAACAGCCTTACAACATCACAGATAGTGAGTGGG
>APFE030457289.1:0-26380 GCA_000404065.3 Pinus taeda | reverse complement strand
CTTGTGATCTGAATAGATATGACACTTTGAAAACATGAAATGGATCACATAGCTTGATTTCTGCAACCAGAAAGCTACTTACCCAGCCTACTTACCTAGCATTTTTTCTTCTGTTGCTTTTGGTGCACTTGAACTAGCAAACCCTGATTATCCCTTTTTCTTCTGACTGCCCTCCTATCTACATCTACGCTTATTTCATCCAGGGGCTCAGATTAAGCTATTGAGCATCCTTTCTTCTCTACCTATCTAAGAATCTACCAAGATTAAGCTATTTAGACAGATAATGATTTTCTATATTCTACAAAAAGAAATTGAAACCTAGGGAGACCAAGATTAAACTCTTTCAACCTCCCTTTAACTGAAAATTCTTCAAAAATGGAATAGCACATCAAAATTGGAACACATCAGTGGCATTTAGACTACCACACTCTTATGGCATCCTTGTTTGGCCTCTGTAGCAAATATGGAACATTGCAGCATGCAAAGTATGACATATTTGGCATGTAAAAATGTCAAACATGAAAGATGAGTAACCTGCTGCAGCAGGAGGCTAACACGTGGAAAACAAGAATAGTTGTTTATTTGAACGAATGGTGGAAAATAAAAATGTAGACGAATGTCGGTGGTGAGATGTTTCAAAATGGAACACCTTCGATGTAAATATCTGTTAATATCGAACACTAATGTATAAAGTAGAAACTTGCGAGAGGGAATTACAACTACAATCAGTCTAAAAAATGTATTCACAAGCTTGGTTGGTCTTTCTAATCTGTTGCAAAAACGGGCCATAGATCTCAAACAACATTTCTATCATTCCTATATTTATTTTATGTTTATTGATCTTGTTATCCCCTTTGGTTAATCCCTCTGCTAATATTCAGTGAATGGCTACAATTGTTAGTTGAATGACTTCGAAAGGTGGCAGTCTATAATGGTGCAACATTCATTTTGATTTTATGCATTGTAAAATACTAAGTGGGGGCTGTAATTTTGTAGAATTTGTAATGGAACAGTAGGGGATGTCTGTTGATGTGTTTTAAAAAGCCTTTTTAGCAATGAAAGTGGGGTTTTTTTCTCTTGTTACAGAGGCATGACCTACAAATCCACAACTTGCAGTAGTTGGGTCTGGTTGTTTAATAGGGGTGCTTTGTGGTGGGATACTTTATGTTTCCAATCTGGGAGATTCTAGTGTTTTTTTGGGACTACAAGAGAAATTTATGCCATGAAATTGTCAATGGAGTATAATATAGGTATCAAGACTATGAGGTAAGAGATACAATCTTTGCATCCAAATCACTATCATATTGTAATTCTAAAGCATGTGGTTTGGTGTGTGAAGGATATCAATGAGGTACATTTAGTCTCTACTTAATTTATTGTGTTAATACTTGACATTTTATATCTTTGCTATCTTGTTGTTACATAAATTTAGTGTGGATTTGGGCTGAATGTAAATTTTTTAATTCTTCTTTATCTATAATACTGCAACTTGCTTGAAGATTTTTCATGTTCTACTGTGTTACTTCCTTGTAAATGATTTCGTTGAATAACTCAATAGTGGAGAGGTTACCTTAATTATGTATTAAAAAAAATTAAATGATATGTCTAGTTTATAAATCATCATCAAATAAATGACATGTTATAGACAGTCTTATATTTTTTTAATTTTGTGTATGTGTTTTGGATGGAAAAGGAAATTTTCATGATTGTTAAATCATAGTAAATCTAGATATTAACACAGTTATGCATGTAGTCAATAACAGAACAAGGTATCAACACAATAATTCACTCCTTTTTTCAAACAACTAGGAAATAAAAATATCATCCAACTTTGTTTGGGAGAATGGATTTGTTCAATGGGTTACTCACTGTTGCCAATAAATTCCTCTTTTAGTTCTCACAAATATTCAGGGAGATAAGGGATTTTCACCAATATAGGCATGGCAAAGATAGGTGTATTTCTAGGGTCAAAGTCTAGAAACCAAAGTGTTAAAATGAGATGAGACTTATCGCAAAACTAAGGGAAGTCCTTCAAAGTTCAAGATGTATTCTATCAATCAGATTTTTTTAACTATATGATGTAAAAACTTCTAGAACAGAAAATAACAATGACAACTTGGGTCCAATTTACTTGTATTAAAGACACAACATCTGCTTAGGTCCATATTCCATTAAATCTGTTGATCAATAGGGGTTGCATGATTATATATTTTATAGTGGTCATGCCATTATGTGTTGATAATTTGTTTTAAATTAATGTTTATATATGAAATTTCAAGCACTGCGATAACTCACATAATTCTTTGAAGGGTGCTACCTCAATGGAAAAGCACCTGCCTTACTAAGTAGAGGGTTCGTTGTTTGATTGCCTTATGCCCTAACATGAATTTATTAATGATATTGTAGTTTTTTTAATTAAATACTTTTTTTTTATATTGATTTATTTCAATGGAGAGAAATTTTTCTAGATTGATTATTTTATGTTGTCTCTAAAGAGACAAAAGTGATATTGTATTGTCTTTAAATATAATTTTTTATTATCGCTAGAGAGACAATAACTAGGATTAAAGACATATTGTCTCTATAAAGACAATATGTCTTTAATCCCAACTATTGTCTCTGGATAGACAAAAATGAAATTGTCTCATAAGAGACAATAATGATTGTGCTATATATTGTCTTTAGAGAGACAATTGTTTATGACAATAATTTAAGACACCTGCTTAAATACAATATTTAAGACAATACAAAAGTTTTTTTTTGTCTCAAGTTAAGACAACTTACCTAAAAATTGTCTCATAAGAGACAATAATGCTTGTGTTATATATTGTGTTTATAGTGACAATTGTTTAAGACAATAATTTGAGACACCCTGTCAAAGAAAATATTTAAGACAATACAAAGTTTTTCTTATGTCTCAAGTTAAGAAAATTTACACAAAAATTGTCTCAAATATTGTCTTTAAACCCCCCTTTGTGTAGTAGTGATTATACTATCCAATCAAATTTGGTGTCGTTCGACCCTAGAAAGTAATACACTCGAATGAAGGATGAAAATAAAACACTTTGAGACAACATCAATGAACCCTCAGTTGTCTAGTGGTACATGGCCCTTGGAGATAGTGATTTAGCTTTGTTTGGACCCTTCAAAATCTACACTCGAATCAACTGGCAACTCAATAATGCGATTCCATATTTTTATAAGGGGAAGCATGGCCCTATAATTCTATCATTTTATTTGGCCTCCACTGATCTACATGCTATCATGGATCCACTCGATTCCCTTTGTGGATAAAATATCTGACCAATAAATTCATTCTCTATATAATTCAGACCTCGTCTGTCCAATGATAATGTTGTTTGTTCCTTCAAATCATCCTATGGGAGAATGCTAATTAACTCTGTGAGAAAAATGGTATAGTTAGCCTTGATATATAACAATGATGTAACCGGCCTTGGTGAATACAACACTGACACTCTGAAACAATGGGTCAACTTAACATCATTTACTTGGTATTATTTATCACATCCTGAGGTAATTCAAACTTCAGCCCCCTCCTTTAAATTGATCACCTGGTCGAAACTCCTCTAAGATGGTATTGTAACATATAATTATGTCACTGGTTTAGACTTAATTTTTTCTTGAGAATTGTTTTCAGTTGGTGGACTCTGCCTCTTACCAATCATGATCTTCTTGATGCTTGTATCCTCCTAATTATGATGTTGCTAATTTTTTTCTTATAGACCCAAATGTGCCCATTAGAATAATTTACTAGGGCATGTCTTCCAACCTAGAAGTTAATGATCTACAACTAGGGGTATGTCTCTATATACCAAATCTAGTAAATATAAGGGTTTTCTCTTTTTATTCAATGTCTCTTGGAGTTGGTTAATAATTTATCAATAATTTTGTTTCCTTCTAATCTCTTTCTCGCATTTTATATTAATATCCTCCTTTGAATACCATGTTTAATACCATGTGTCACTTAATTCCTTCGAAAGGGACTTTCCTTTTAACCCTTATATTATTTATTATTCTACTCTATTATGATGACTACTTAGTCTTACGACCATTAGCCTATGGGATCTAGATAGTCTAAGACTCAATTTCAATTTGCTTCTAGAGTAAAATGGGGCATTATAGTCCCCCCTTCCAGAATTTTACTTGCCCTCAAGAAGATCTCATCTAGTACCAGAATCCTAGACAAGCCAATATCGGGCTTTGCAACAACTTGCTACACCATATGAAGGTTTCTCAATTCAATAATGTTTCTATCTATTGTAGGCACCCTTTTCAAGGTTGAATGCCTTAACTCTTCGTGATGACCTCTCTACTTCATGATTTTGATATATTTTTTATGCATCCCATATTTCTTGATTTCTCTTCATTACAGATCCTCCTCCTGTTTGGTCTTGCATCTGAATTCTAAGTATCCTTAATTTACTACTACAAACCTTTCAAAACAGTTAGTATATGTTTGTCATAATACCTGGCTTGGACTATGACTTTCTCCCTTCTTTTGAATTAGACTAGGAGTTGATTTGTTAGGTAATTTGTGATAACTCCATGCGCTTGTGTCCATTTCTACCCGCCATTTTTTAGTGTAGAAGTATTTGGAGGATCTTGAATCATACCTTTGAAGACTACTCTCTAAAATTCTTTCATTTTGAATCCCATCTCCATGGTCTAATAGTTTTTCCAATACTTTCCTATGGTGATAAGTCATTGGACTCCCAATACTATGTCCAAATTAGACAAATTCACCATATATAAATCATCAACCATAGTGTCATTTCCCATATTTAACTTTTCCTTTTTAATTTTCTGATTGAAGTCCATGATGTAATCATCAGACATTTCCACGTTAAAACCTAAAAACCCCTTTGTTGGAATTCCTCTTTTTATTATTAATGTTGAGTCAATAAAATTGTGGGTTTACCCACCATCGATTTAGTGACCTTTTTCTTTTGTATGGACCTTTGAATCTAAATGTGTTGTAGCTAGGGACTCCTGGAAGTGTGTCTATAATTCCACCTACTACTACTTTCCTTGTCTTCTCCTCTTGTGAACTATACTATCCATCTTTCTACACTTGTCTTGCTTCTCTTTCTCACTCACTTTCGAAGAGAAACAAAATGTAGTGCACTTTTCCATCTCCCTTGCATTTGTGCCCTATCTCTCAAGGCTTCTTGTAGCTATAACAAAGTTTCTTTCTTGTATCTCATCCCAATTTATAGAGTCCAACCTACTTATTTTGGTCTTCTCCTCTTGAGAAGGATGCTTATCTGTAGCCTACTAAAGAGGTGGTGGTTTGGAAGATGCTTTATTTTTAGGTTCCACATCTTCGATCTCCCTTGTCTTTGAAAAGGATTTGTGTAATATTATAGGCTTAAAATCCTTGACCCAACCACATGATGGTTGAACTAACCCTTTGGTCAACAACATCACCAACCTTTCTTAAGAGATATCTATTACTATCATGGCTAATATTTAGAATTATGAAACAAATTTCTCTGGATTCCCTAGCTGTTTCAGTTGGGCAAGGTCCCTAAAATGAAGCTTTGGGTCTCTCTTATCAAACATCTGGATCAATATTTTTGTAATCTCTAGATAGGGTTTGATGCTTGAATTCCCAAGTGTAATTAACTCATGGTACCACCACTTGTGATATTCACCTTGAAAATGCAAAGTGGCATAATGGATTACCTATAATTCCCACATGGGATTGAGTGGAATGTATGCATTTCCACACCCAAGATCTAGTTGAACCTCCCAAGGTGCCATTAAAATTGGGCATATCTATTTTCTTAACATTCTTTTTTATATCATCATTCATCCACCATTTGTTAGAGTCTTTTAACCTTCCACTCTACTTTATGGCGCAATAGTCTTGGAATTACATTTGGCCTTGAAATTTTGCACCCATGCCCTTGTATGTTGTCATGTATTCCAAGAATTTTTCACTCCATCCCTATTGGTTATCTTCTTGTTGTTTTAAAAATTTAGGTAGAGAGGCTCTTGATGAAGCCAGTTTCACTAATGGGGGTATGAGATTAATGGAGTTACTAGCCTCTCCATTGTGGTTATCACCTCCTCCAAATAAATTATGATTTCTATGTGATCCTTCTACCTCGTGATTTTAAGGAGACTGACTGACCATAGTATGTGTAACATTCTTTAAAGTTGAATCCACCCCATGTTGATCCCTTGTTATAATTTAGGTCATTTCCAACCATACATGCTCTAATTCTTGGAGTGACTCTTGTTTCCCTCTAGCTAAACCATTCAAAAGATTTGCAAATATTCCCCACAAATGATTTTCATGATTCCCCATCTAATATTTTTATCCCTCTTCCTCCTCTTCTTCTTCCTAAAGTTTATGTTTCCCTTATCTTATAGAAACATTAACCGAAAATGCTACCAAGTAGGTAGGGTGACCAACTGTGATACAACTATCATGATATTTTATTAATTTACCATGGATTTCAAAGATTTTTAATTTCCAAACTTAACATTGCGAAATAAGTCTATAAAATCCATATAAAATTTTAATAAATGGAAGCTTAAAAAATTGAATAAAAAAATGCACTAACTTGCAAGAGCAAGGGGTAAAACTCCAAAAGTCTTTGCAAAGGGAGGAAAAATATTTAGAGAAACATCAATATCACAACTTGGGGTAAAAATCCAAAAGTATTTGCAAAGCGATGAAAAAAATTCACAGAAACATCAATAGGATAACTTGGAAACAAATTACAGAGAGGAAACATCAATGTACAGTAGAAGTTGACATGGTATAAGTATTGGCTAACCAATGAAAGTCTAACATGACAGGGGATTCCTTTCCCTTCATTCTCCTAAGCATCCAGTAGGAGTGGCATACATCCTCCCTAATCCCCTTCATGTTTGGAAACGATCTCAACAACCATTATCATAGCCTAAGACCCTTTCATTTCGAAAAACTTCTTGGAATTCTAGCCAATAAACATTGTGGTCCCATCCTTTCTGTAGCCTTGGGTGCATGAGTCAATGACACTAGTTAAGATGACACAACACTTGCACTTACCTAGTCCACATCAATAACAATTGGAATATGTTTTCACATTATCTTAAATTGACAAAAAAAAATCAATGAATGCCAATTGGAATACGTTTTCACATTATCTAAAAAAAAATCACCCACCAAACTTCCATGGAGAATTTAAAAAACAATTAATATTAATATGAAAATATAAAATATTAATGATCAATTTAATATACTATAATGTTATTGTACATGCAATTTATTTGACTAGTTTAAAAAAAATTATGAATTAGGTTATATTGCTTATCCGCTATCTTGACATCATTCATCATTCATAGTTCAGATAGCCTCAATATTTTTATGAATGGTTATAAGCAGGCTCATAAAGTGGTCAGCTCATTCATTCTTGACATATCATTTTGTGCCTCTCCGACATACTCTACCCCATGTAGGCCCTCTCCTTACTGGTATTTTCTTTTATTGAATTGAAATGAAGATTCGATAGCATCAAAATATATTTGCACGCTTCCAATCACAATATTTTATTTCGGTTAATATGATGAATATCCAATTAATTTCATATATATTTATGAAAAGACACCAACCAACTACACGAACTTTTATCTATACCAACACATCTGGCAACAAGAACTCTGATGGGTGGTTCGGTAAGCAATATCTACGAGGAGCAGAGTCTTAGAACAATTTATCAAGATTAATGAATATTTGCAGGACCGGCGAAAGAGTGGCACGATATCGCGTTCACAGAGCCTACCAGTTACGACGATGTCGGAGGCAAATGCAGCTGACCAAGTCTCGCAAGTGGCGGCGAAGGAACTTATCGGGCAGCATTTAATATCGGGATCTATCAAACGATCAGATGGCGACCAATGGTTATGGGAAGATACATGGGAAAGTGTGGATATACTGAGGTTAGACGAAGTCCGACAGGCTGGAGAGTATGAATGGCATCCACTGAATTACAGTGGAAGCCCAAACACTATCAATAACGCAATGGTTGAAGACGCTAATGCTGTTTTAGTCCGAAATATATTCGATTGGAGTCGTTCAGATGGATTTGCTTGGGGCCAGCAAATTATATGGAATGGCAACTTTGAAAACTGTGAACGAATCTTGCAATTGTTGGATGAGAATAGCGATACTCCTAATTCTGTGACGCTTGTTTTCGAAGATTATGATCTTCATCCTGAGTTGAGAGAGCAATATATTACCCGCCATACTAACCAACCACTGCTTGCTACTATTGCAGCATTATACTGTTGTGAAATGGTTGATATCTCTCAGGAGCTCGCGGGCACATGTGATGGTGAGAGTGATAGTTTATTATGTGCAATATGTCATGAAGTTTTTTCCACTGAAAAACCTGGGCTAAAATTGCGTTGTAATCATCCTTTCCATCCCGATTGTATCTTTCTGTGGTTTTTACGTCGGCTTTCATGTCCCCTGTGCAGACATGAGTGGAAGTAGGTCTCTTTCCCCATAGGAAAACCACAGTTCCCCGTTAAATTGTGTATCGTCTGTATAATATTCATTTGGTAATTTAGTTTGAGATGATCGACAGATTCCAGAAAATATTTCGTTCCTTATCATTCTAATATCCTTCCCAAAACGTTGTAGTTTGTGTTTACAATGTCTAAAACTTCATTTTGAAATTTGGTTGAGTCATGATATTAGTAGATTTCAAAAATAATATGATAGTTTCATTAGATGTTTTGTAATATTTTGCTCTCTCTAGACAAAAGTGAGCATAGGATTATTTATGCTTCACGTAAGTGCCAATTTTTTAAGATTTAAAATCGAATGTAACCGGTTGGAAAATGCACAATTTAATATATATATATATATATTTTCGTTCGTTCAAAGTTATAATTTAAAGTTAATTTCATTATAAGAATTTTTTAAAGTTGTAGCACTTGCTACTTATCACCATAAAAACGTTTATTCTTATGATTTCCTTTCTAATATATAAGAATTTTATTGGCCATTGATCTGATACATTGTAGGGAAATATGGAAGCTTCAAAATTCTATCCTAGGAAGAATAGCGGTTCAAAGAGTAGAAGTATGTGAAGATGTGATAGTACTTGCAAGGAACCTCCTCGTATTGTATGTGAAGATAACATTGAAGGTTTTTTGGTCCATTAGTTTTGGGATTTTCTAGGAGTCTATAAAGAGGAGGGAAACCTCACTCAATGATTTAGTAGTTGTCTTGTATCATTTTGGAAAGATTTTGAAAATTCACCATGATATTTTTTTTATTATAGAGATTGGCTATACACATTAGTTATAAAACCATATTTGATGCTAAAAGGGCTACACAACTAAAATTTGGGGTGTATACTCCACTTTGTCATGAAGTGGCTATGAGGATTTATTCATTATCAGATATGGATACATTTGAGGATTTTATCTCTTGAAAGAATAATTCTTAAGATTTTATAGTTTCTCCTTATAGTTTCTCTTTATAGTCACTTATTTAGCGATATCTACCAATTTAAATTTGAATTTCATTGCCAACCTTCTAGAATAGAAAGTCATCAATTAAAGGAAAAGATTTTTTTATTGCTTTCTAAATTATATAGCAATTTCTAATAGATTTTTGAGAGCCTCTGGTCTAATCTAGAATTAGAAGGGAGATGATGTACTTAATGATGATACAGGACCATAAACCTACCCCTTGAATTTTCTTCTTGACTTCCTTTGCATCTAAATATTTGCATAGTCAAAATAGACTTTTAAGGCCCCATCCTCCTTGTACTTTAGGGATGGCTATAGAATTCTAGGCAACAAGAGCAACGATTTTTCTTTGTTCTTTCCCTTCCCACAAAAATATTTTTGTTGTCTCCTTTCCTTTATGAATGGTACCAAGGGGGATCAATGTGAGAGAAGCCTAGAACACTATAGTGACTTCCAGGACACATTTACATAACACAAGTCGGCCCACCCTAGATAGCCATTTGTCACTGAATATGCATCCACTTAATATGCATCATTTCACCCCTTCTCTTCTAGTTGTTTTGCATGGTCCAAGTAACCCACACCAAACAAATCAATGTTGCTTAGTATAGACAAGTTAAGGAGCTCAACTCTAGGATTTCATTTAATTCAACTTTGGTTTATCTAATGATAATGCATCTTGTTCCTTCGTCTCATTATGTGGAAGAAAGATAATTGAGCCTATGATAAGAGTTGCATAATCACACTTGAGGTATAACAATGATATAGCCAACGTTTGTGAATACAAGGTTGCCACTCTGAAACAATGGATCAACTTAACATTGAATGCTTGGCATTATTTATCATGTCCCAAGGTAATGAAAACTTTAATCCACTCATTTGCATGAAACAGTGGATCAACTTAACATTGAATGCTTGGCATTATTTATCATGTCCCAAGGTAATGAAAACTTTAATCCACTCATTTGCATCGATCACCTAGATTGGGTTCCTCTAAGACGCTATTGTAACTAAAAATCATTTCACCAATTTAGACTTGGTTTGGCCTTGATAATAGTTTTCACTTGCTAGACTTGGTCTTTTACGAATCATGATCTCCCTAATGTTGGTATCCTCTTATATATGATGGCGCTATTTTTTCTCTTATAGACCTAAATGTGCCCACTGGAATAATGGACTAGGAATGTCTTCTAGCCTGAAAGCCTGCGATTTGGTAGTTGTTCGGAGCTTAATAATTTCTCAATAATTCTCCTCTACCCCCCTCTACTCTCGTTCTCCAACTTTATAATAATATCCTCTTCTAAATATCATGGGTAATACCATAGATCACATAATTCCTCTAAAAAGTGACTTTCCTTTAACCCTTTCTATTAATTAGTATTCTACTTTATTATGATGACCACTTGTTCTTTCGGTCTTTAGCTTATGGGATCTAGATAGGCTAAGACTCAATTTCGCATTAGTCTTAGAGTTAGAAAGGAACATTAAAACTTCCCAATTCTGTTAGCTAAGGAGAAAAATGAGGGGAGTTGGAGAAAATAAGGAAGAGAGGAATATCCAAAAAAAATCAACCAGAGAAAGTAGGGAGGATCCTTACACAGAACAACACGAGAGATCCAAAGTATCAAACAGTTAAGAATTTTGAATACAAATGCGGCTCAATGTGAGAAAACAAAAGAAATCACATTATAAGAACATATGAAGCTCCAAAAATCAAATAAAAAAAATGCACCAGCTTCCAAGAGTAAGGGCTAAAACTCCAAAAGCCTTTGAAGAAAGAGGAGAAATATTTAGAGCAACATCAATATCATAACTTACAAACAAATTACAGAGGAAACAACAATGTACCTTATAATTTCACATGGTATAAGTAATGGTTAACCAATGAAAGTCTAACATGACAGTGGATTTATTTCTCTAAGGCACTAGGAGTGGCTTACCTCCTCCATAATCCCCTTCATTCTTGGAAAAAATCCCAGGTGTCATTATCATAGCCTAATATCATTTCATTTCGAAAAAAATCGTGGCATTCTAGCCAATAAACATTGTGGTCCCATCCTTTCTTTAGCCTTGAATGCATGATTCAATGGCACTAATTAAAGTGGCAGAATGCTTGTATGCCAAGTGGAACATGTTTTCACATCCTTCATTCTCTCAAATTGAGAAAAAATCAACCACGTTACTTTCATCATTGAATGTCCACCATGGGGGATTTAAAAAGAAATTATTATTATGCATTTTTACCTTTTTAATAGGTACCATAGAAATTTTATATTGGATAAGTATTACTAAAATATATTATATTTGTAATTTAATTTTTGATGCTAATATAAAACATTTACTATTATGAACACGTTTCTTCTAAAATTTAATAAATTTTATTTATTAGTTTTATTTATTTTTTATTTTTTAATTTTTTACTATGGTCACAAGTAATTTGGCAAGAACAAGAATCTAGTTTTTCTTTTAGTGCCACTACAATACCAAGAGTACATTCAACAGCTTGCAAACCAAATATACCAATAACATATGACTTAGCAAAAACTAAGATGTCCTAACTACACCACACTATGATGTAGACTTACAACCATTTTAGCAGTAACATTGTTATATGGAGATAAATCTATTTAAAAAAAAAGATTTTATACACCAATTTGATGTTGAGATCTCATTATAACGTTAAAATTGATATATATTATTTTTTATATTTTAGTATAAAATTATCAGGATCTTCTAGCTGAGTTGGCACCCCAAATATATCCCCCAACGACAAAGTAGGAAATGCCCCCAGATTTATCTCGATCGGGGAATTTCCAAGTTATAGGTTTGGCAAGATTGTAGTATTGAACAGGTTTTGTGATTACAAAATAAAAGACTCCTCTTGATAATTCAATACATAATAGATGACTCCTATTGATGATTCAATAGGTGAGTGTGTTATTCTGGTCAGATTTCAAAAGTCATTTGTTAGAACATATGTATACTTTTATTTGCCAGCGGGATGTTTTCTTTTTTTTAGGTTGTGGTTCACGGACACCCTGCTCAATGGGTGGCGCTACGTCCATAGAAAAATCTAGGTTAATCGACCCCAAAGGGGATATAGCCCCGCGTCCCACTGGCTAGGCCTAACCCCTCGGGGAGAATGGGCCCTTTGACATCCCGGTCGGTGAGGCATTGATTTTGACCACCTGAGCTAATCCTTGGGGCTTCTTAGGAGGGATTGTGGATTAAAGGTTCACTTGGCATCAATCATAGGTTAGATAACCTTAGCTTTTTTATGCATGGTTAGAAGCAGGCTCATAAAGTGGTCATCTCATTCATTCTCCAACATATCATTTTGTTCAACTCAGGCATACTCTACTTACGTACCTGGTGTAGCTCCTCTCCTTATTGGTAAGGTTTGTATCAGAGAACATAATCGCACTCAGAACATATCTCTTTCATTAATAAACACTGCAATTTATAGACTTTTTCTGTCATAGAGGAGCAACAACTGCGTTGAATGACTTTATTATCTATTGACACTAGCTTATTTTTGAACAATGATCGACGCCCTCTGAACAGTGAGCAACGCTGTTCGTAATTAATACCTGACACCTCCCTTTAATCACGATCTAGATGTTAACTTCCTTTCTGGTATAAGTCTCAGCTAAGCTTACAACATAATTTGGATTTTCTTCAATGCACAACTTACTTCTACACATTTCAAATTTAGCCTTTCCAAGAGGTTTGGTGAATATGTCGGCCACATTTTCATTTGTATTACAGTATGATAAGTCAATTTCTTTTGATTGCAATTTTTCTCTTACAAAATGATGTTGTGTGTTAATGTGTTTTGTCCTTGCATGATATATAGGATTGTTTACCAATTTGATAGTGCTTTGATTGTCACATCTGATTACTGTAGGTGCTTGTTGTGTTTCTCCAACATCTTCAAGTATCCTTCTAAGCCATATTGCTTCACAGGTCACACTGCATAATGCTTTATACTCAACTTCAGTGGATGATAAGGAAATAGTTAGTTGTTTCTTACTGCTCCATGGTATTGGTCCTGACCAATATTGAACACGTATCCAGAAGTAGATTTCCTATCATCTAGATTTCCAGCCCAGTCAAAATCAGAATAACCTGTCAACTCAACACCAAATTCATCAGTATACATAATACCTAAATTAAGTGTTCCTTTCAGATATCGAAGGACTTTCTTTGCTGCTTTCTAGTGGCTTTCACAAGGCTTAGCTATGAACTAACTAAGTATGCTGATAGAATATGCTATCTCTAGCCTAGTAGTTGTGAAATAGTTTAGAATTCCCATTAGTTGATCATGATACATAGTTGCATTCACCTTTTTGGTTCTATCATCACTACACAATTTGACATTCTGTTCTAAAGGAGTAGATGTTGCCTTGCATTCAATCATATTGAACCTTTTAAGGATTTCCTTTGTATATTTCCTTTGTGTGATTAGTGTCTTACCAGATTCCCTCCAAACTTGAAGACCTAAACAACTATGCAATTCACCAAGATCCTTCGTCTCAAATACATGTGACTACTGAATTTTAATTTCTTCACTTAACTTGCATGTGTTTCTTGTTATGATAAGATCATCAACATATACATATATTAAAGCAACATTCCCACCTTCATCTTCCTTGATGTACAAGTGAGAATCATTTTTTCTTCTCATAAAAGAAAGAATCAATTTTCACATACCAAGATCTTGGTGCTTATTTCAAACCATATAAATCTTTCTTTAACCTGCAAACTAGATGCTCCTCTCCCTATTTTACAAACCCTTCAGGCTAAACCATATAAACTTCTTCTTTTAAATCACCATTCAAAAATGTAGATTTGACATTTAACTGATGCATTTTCCAATTATATTTTGTAGCTAATGCAATCATGATTCTAATTTTGTTCAACTTAGCTACAGGTGCAAAAGTATTTGCATAATCAATTCCCTGCTTTTGTGAATATCCTTTTGCAACCAATCTAGCTTTTTGTTCATCAATAATTCCATCAACATTAAACTTGGATTTCTACATCCATTTTCATCCTATGGGAACTTTGATTTTAGGCAATTCTGTTAATTCCCATGTGTCATTATTCATTATAGAGTTATATTCTTCATTCATTGCATCTCTCCATTCTTCATATTCTTTAGCTTCCTCATAGCTTGAAGGTTCTACAACATACATAACAAGAGACATTAATGCATAATCTTTATATCTTACAGGTACCTGACTTTGACGTGATGACCTTCTTGGAGTTTTACTCCTTTCGTCTTTCTTTCTGCTTTGCGGAGTCTCCTCTCATCTTCTCGGAGTATCATGACTGCTTGATGCTCTTTGCTCTTGAACTTGTACCTGTTCCTGTGCTTGTTCCTATTCTTGTTCAACACTTGTATCTAATTTGACATAATCATCAGTATCATGCCATACACTAGTATTATTCATTTTATCACCTTCGTTTGCATTCTTATGAAACACCACATCCCTACTTGCAATAGGCCTATGAGTACTGGGATCAAACAACTTGTATGCTTTCTGATCATCATAATAACCAATAAATATGCACTTAATGGAATTTTCATCAAGTTTTCTTCTTTCATCTTTTGGAATATGAGCAAATTCCTTGCAACAAAATCTCTTAAATGACTCACTTTTGGTTTGTACCCATAAAATGCTTCAAAAGGTGTTTTAAGCTCTAAACTTTTGGTTGGACTCCTATTTTTCAAATAAACAACAGTATTAATAGCTTTAGCCCAAAAACCATTAGAAATATATTTACCTTGAAGCATACTACGTGCACATTCAACTAGTGTTTTGTTTTTCCTCTCAGCAACTCCATTTTGTTGAGGTGTATGTGGCACTGTAAATTGTTGCAAAATCCCATTTCTTTTACAACATTGATTAAATTCTCTTGATTTGTATTCTCCCCCCTGATCAGATCTCAAAATTTTGATGTAATTACTAGTTTGTTTTTCCACCATACTCTTAAACTTTTTAAAGTACTCAAATACATCACTCTTCTTTCTTATGAAATAAACACGTGTATACCTAGATCTATCATCCACAAAACTAAGAAAATGCCATGCTCCATCAATAGATCTAGTTTGCATAGGTCCACATACAACAGTATGAATTAATTCAAGTATTTCCCTTTGCTTTTTTTTCTTTATGTATAGGAAATTCCTCTTTGTGTTTCTTGCAAAGTACACATGCTTCACATTCAACATGATCATTCTTCAAGACAGGAAGACCTTCAACAATTTTGTTCTTTTGAAGTAGCATTAAATCTTTGTGATTTAGATGTCCATACCTTTGATGCCATAACTCTACTGTTGATATTGTTGTAGATGTCAACGCTTGATGACTTTTCATGGTCACATCCAACTTATACAAGCCTCCAACTCTGGTACCTGTGGCAATAACCTTGTACTAATCTTGAATGTCTTTCACTACACACTGTGATTTAACAAATTCCACCTTCAAATCTTGGTCAGCAATAATAGAAATATAAATTAAATTCTTTTTTATACCAGGAACATAGATCACATTATGGATCTATCTCTCTTGTCCATTAGGAAAATTCACACCTATTACTCCATAACGTTGAACTTTAAGTGATCTGTTATCTCCTAGTAAACATTTGTTCCATCAATGTTTTCATAATATTCATCAAACCACTCCTTATTACAAGACATATGGAGTGATGCGCCAAAATCAATGAACCAAGCATTCACATCATCATTTTCCACAGACAATGCAGCATCAGAAACAAACATTTTAAGATTTTTAAATCCATCACTTATTAAGATGTCTTTGTCCACAAAATTTCCATTATACCTTCTATTTCTTTACCTATACTCATTATATTTCTTTTTATAGCAACCTTCAAAATGATGCCTAGGTTTTCCATAATAAAAACAATCATCATTTCTCTTATCATGGATTGGAAATTTAGACTGTGTCATACCTTTTTTTTTTGCTTGAAACTTTCCTCCTTTGTTCTTGTCCCATGGCTTGCCTCTATATGGATGCTTTCCCTTGGCTAATGCCAAATTTGAACTACTAGAGCCCAACTTAAAGCTCTTCATCTTCTCCTCCTCTTGTAGAAGAATTCCTATCAATTCATCAAATGTAGGGGGATTCTCTCTAGTCGAAAGACTTGAAACAAAAATTTGATAATCTTGCACTAAGCCATTTAATGTGATGGCGACTAAGTCAGTACTAGACACATTTTCACCAATATCTCCTAACTTATCACTTAAATATTTGACAAGATACATGAAATTGCTTATATTTTCATTTGCTTCCATTTTTAGAGATAAAAGCTTAGTCTTCAAAAACAAGATCCGGTTTGTATTTGATATTTCATACAAACCCTTCAACATATCCCATGTTTCTTTTGATGTGTTGCAATCTCTGATGTGAGGAATACTGTTGTCCTTTACGGGCATTCGTAGAATCACCTTTGATTTCAACTCCCTTCTCTCCCAATTTGGAATAGAATATGCAACAGTGGGTTTGGGCTCATCCCCACTCAAAATGGACCACAAATTATAACGTGCTAAAGTAGTCAGCAACTTGAATTTCCAATTCACATAATTTCCTCGATCAAGTTTGGTGGATTCATTCAAATAAGTATTAGCCAACAAATTTGACATGATGGAAAATAAACTTTCTCCAATCAATAAAATGCTAATAAATCTAAATCCAAATGCACCCAAATTCACCAAAACCCATAAAACTTTCACTACACATGCAACATAAAAATATTTACTAATTCCTTTTCACTATTAAAAATTTCCACCGACATTTTTTTTTACCTTTCACCACTTTAAATAAAAAAATACTAAAAAACCTTATCACTCCTTAGGATAATATTCTCATTAAAAACAAACACCCCTTTTGAAATTTAGTCCCAACGCTTAAAATAAAGCAAATATTTTTAAAAACTTATGTCTCCCAACAAAAAACAAACTAAACAAACCAAACTTTGATTTGCTTTGTTTTAAAATAGGTAAACGAGGGCTCAAACCTTTTAACTCAAACTACTTCCACGATTTTCAAGCAACATCAAAATTATTTGCTTCAATGCATTAGTTGGTTGGAGGCACCTCTAATGTATTTGGAATTTGTAAATGACATACGACAACCACTATGATATTTGCAAAACAGCAAGCCTGACACTCGCACATCTAGTTGCATCTTTCACCCAAACAGAAAAACTCCATCCGATTAGCAGGCACTTGGAAGCACAAAACTCCATCGTATTAACAAGACCCTTTGCAGCAATTCAATACCCTTGCAAAGCTAACACATCTCTCACTCCACTCAGTTAACACTCGACTCTCACATAATAATTCCTTCACGTTGTCTCACAACACAGCGGCACACCATAAGAGCTTTTCACTAAGGTGCTTTCCCACAACTCACGCTCTCTGCAAAACACTCAACTTCATAAGTGGCCTCACACACAGCTACCACAAAGCTACCACCAACGGCTTTGATACCATATCAAAGAACAGAATTGCACTCAGAACATATCTCTTTCATTACTAAACACTACAATTTATAAATGTTTTCAGCTAGAAAAGAGCAATAACTGTGCCGAATGACTTTATTATCCACTGACACTAACTTAGTGTCATACAGTGATTAGCGCTATTTGAATAGTGAGCGGAATTGTTCATGATTAATACTTGACAGTTTGAACCCCAACTACTAATTTCTTTCTTATATTGAATTAAAACCTTGTGCAGAGATGAGTTGAACTAGGTCTCTTTGCAAGAGGAAAACCACAGTTCCCCATCAAGCCGTTTTTCTTAAATTTTCATTTTAAAATTTTGTAGTGTTTCTATAATATTTATATGGTAATTTAGTTTTAGATGATCAACCGATTCTAGAAATTATTTTGTTCCTTATAATTAGAATATCCATCAGAAGATGTTGCACGTTGTGTGATCATTTAAATGATCTAAAATTTCATTTAAAAATATTTTCTTTTTTTTTTTTTGGAGATTTCAAAAAGGAGTTGTCTTTAGTGCAACTTTTTGGAGATTCCAGTGATGGAATTAGGCGAAAAAAATTGAGGTTAAATCTTGACTTGTATTATTTAAAATGGTTTTTTAACTGCATATTTGGATTCAGCACCTTGAAAAACCTCTTGGATGCTTTGATTGTGCAGAAATTACCTATCAAACTTGCGATTTCAATAAATTGCTGCCAGATTTTAGAGAAATTTGGCCTGAAAAACCCACCGAAAAAACCTCCAAAAAGTCTCACTAAAGGCAACTACTTTCAGAAATGATATGATACTTTCGTAAGTTGTTTTGTAATATTTTGCACTTTTTAAGTGCTAGCATCTTCCCTAATGTGAAGCATCGGACTGCTAAATAAATGATGCATGAAAATAAGATTACATATGCTTCACGTTAAGTGCCATTTAAAAAATAGTTAAATCGAGAACCGATTGGAATATATATATATATATAATTTGAATGGAAAATTAAATATTTTCATGAGTTATGATAATTTAGAATATAATGAAGAGGATCAGTGGAAAGTCGATAACAAGCACCTGTCCAAATTAACGCTCCCAAAGAAGGGTATAAAGCCAAAAACACATCAATCCAAAATGTTTACTCAATGCTACCCGGGAATCTAAGATTGAAGCACAATTCAGAATTGAAATGGTGATTAGTAAAAACAACACAACAAAAGCTTCTTATTTCCCATGGATGGTGGATTAACTTCACGCAGAAAACATCAAGCAAGGTGCATTTATTCTTAGTTAACCATTGTGTATCATCATATTTCCTAGTAGATTTGTTTATGAAAATTGCTAGTGTCACTTCTCTTCTGGGATGCATGGTTGGAGATATATAGTATTGGCAAGCAAAAAAATATATGGTTGTTTTCTTTTGTAGTAGTTATGTTTTTTATTTTTCTTCTTTTACATACTCTATTTTCTACACATATAGTTACTGATCTAGTAGTCTTTCTTAAGTCTCGGAAGCATAATCTCTTATTGAAATAGGTCTTGGGAATACTACGAGTTAGATTTCTCTTTAGTAAAACTCAACTCATCCTTTCTTGGTTATTTCCATTTTCTACAATTTGATTATTAGTTTAGCACTATTTTTAAGTTTCAAACAATAATTTTTTTGTTGTGAAAGTACTACTATTTCTTTGTGGGGTTAGAATTGTCATTCACACACCTCTCCCTACCATTAGATCCTTTATTTTCACCTCACAACTCTCCGAAAACATTATTCACCAAAATCACATTTCTTGGTTGTTCAAGGACATTATGTGCATTGTTCCTTGTGCAAGATGGCCTACTTGTAGAGGTGCATTATTCCTTGTGAAATATGTGCATTTTTCCTTGCATAAAATGTGCATTGTTCCTTGTGCAAGAATAACTTTTCTTTTATGAAAAAGTAATTAGGTTTCCTTTTTGAAAAAGTAATTAGGATTTATTTTTGCAAAAGTAATTAGGTTTCTTTTCTGCAAAATTAAGTAGGTTTTATTTTCTTCAATTAGGATTAGTTGTTCTTTCACTTTCTTCAAGCTTAGAGTACTTTAGTCTCTTGCACTAACTTAGGTAGAAGTACAACACCTATTGCACATACATTGTTTCCACTTCTTAAGTTTGTATGACCTTGGATTGATAAATTAAAGTTGGTATCCCTCGGAGTTGCAACAACTTTGTTGTAATACTAGAGCTCATCACTTTTTGGCACCATTAAGTGGGAGGTGTCCAAGTAGGTGTTGTTTCTACTTATAAATAATTATTTTATACTTTTCTCCCTCTTTGCATCAATTTTTCTTTCCTTAAACAAAATTAAAAATAAAAAAATAAAAACACAAAGCATGGCTGAGAACATCAAGACTAAGCTCTTTCTTAACCTAGAAACCATTGGGAAAGCCAAAATGAAAAACATAAGCCCCACTTCTCTCCTACACTTCCATTTCTTAGCCTTTGAAGACCCTGATACATTTATGCTTGATTTTGATGTGGTTTTTAGAAACTATGATTATACTTTTGATGAACAAAAGCTAAAAAAATTTCCTTCTACCCTCAAGGATGCAACCTTTCACTGGTTTATGAGCTTTCTTAGGGGAAGCATCACTACCTAGGCACAAATGTAGCAAGCCTTGGCCTTGAGGGAGGTGACTTCTTCAATTTTCTCCTTTGCTTGTTCTCACTCGTATTCTTAGTGGTTGACAGATTCTTCAATTGTGATTGGGAGTGCTGAAGGAGGTTGATATTTTCCTTGGTGAATTCTAGCTCTCTTTCACTTCCTAAAGTACACAACTTTTGGTTGTGTTACTATAGGATTAACTAGGGTGCTTGGAGTTTCCAAGGTGGAAACCACTTCTTCCTCAGTGTTTCCTTTTGAAACATTGGCCTACTATTATTTTCTCCTCCTTTTTTGAGTTCTAGAGGTCCCTGCAATGTTCTTAGAGGCTCCTTGTTCTTCTCTTTCCTCCTATTTGATTTTATCTTCTGAATTTTATTTTAATACTACTTCCTCTACTTCAACCTCTTCTTTCTTTTCATCACCCTATCCTTCCTCTTCTTCATCATTCTTAGTTTCTTCTTCAAACTCAAACTAGGATTTTGTCTTGAGATTAAAAAAGGATTTTCTATCCATGTAAATAGAGTCAATCCATGATATAAGACGTTGGATATGTTATAAAGCATCCATGACAATTATTTTGATTATCCCATGATGGGCTATGTACTGTGGTTTCCCTTCTCTCATCCTTTGGCTCATCCCCACAATGGATTGAAAAACGAAGTGGGGAATAGTAATTCTACTTGAGATGGGCAATCCTGTTTGAAATATCAACTCATAGAGTAGCCTAAAGTCATAGGTATACAAAACACTCAGTCTACCTTCACATGAAATGTATTTTAGGATGTAAAGGGAAGCTTCATCCCATGGATATGGTAGGATGTTTCTTCTAACTCTATTTTTAGCTTTAATTGGTCTCTCTTCAGGGAGGAAGAAGTTCTTTTTAGTTGGGATGGATTTTGTTTTATCCTCCTTTCGCCATGTGACCCCTTGAGGTAGTGCGGTCACCTTGCTAATGATTATTTTATTTAAATGTATGACCATCCCCATCATAATGGTAGTGGCTCTATCTTCCCTTTGAGATTGGAGGGCCACTGCAAATTTCTGAGTGATTTCATCATCATATCCCTTGGGATTCTCGAAGAACCCCATCCATTGTTGGTTTGTGAATATTTCCCTAATAGGATGATGTTGATGGATTTTGGTTGATTCTGTGGGCTTCCTACAATAATCCCTATATTTCTAAGGATTATTGTAGGTTTAGGGAGACAAAAGAGGTTATCTTTAGGATCACCCTAGGGCCAGATGAGTGCTTAGAAGACTACAAGGAATGTTTCCCACTCAACTATAGAAGGGTTGATTGTACCCTTGACCTTGAGTCACCAAATCTTATACTCCTCCGATGGATTAGGGAGGATGTAATGGAGACCCTTAATATGATGTCTGGTGGAGATATTTACCAACTAACTTATGAATACATTAATATGGCATTCAAACATAATTATAGGGTTGCAAGGAAGAGAGGGTGGCCCAGTTAAGGCCTGGTCAAATCTTGTCCCTCCACCTCAACCATCAAATAGGAGATAGCAAGTATTATAGAAGATGTTAACAATGAGATGTTGCACACTTTTGCCTCATAAATCGATATTATGCATATTAAAAGGAAGCAAGAGGAGGTCTATGCTAGAAATGAGTTTCCAATGAATTCCATAGAGGTTTACTTTTTTGTGAGGAGAACCAGGCAACACAAAAATGTCCCTCTCTTTAAGGACTAAAGGCTATATACTAAGGGGCATAGAGTGGTTTGGAGTATCTTTGCTTCATAAACCAAAGGAGGCTACAAGGCCCTTCACCATACCAACAAGGCATGCATGGTGAACATTATCCTTCTTTCAATCAAAACTGTAATCCACCCTTCCAGCCTTGGTATCCTCCATTCCACTCATCTTAATCCATGCTTTCTCCTTAGTCTTACTCTCCTCAGTGTCCTCCGAAGCCTCTCAATCTACCCTTCCATCCATACCAACCTCAACCTCCTCAATGGGGCATCCCTTCATAAGGATGGAGGCCTTAGGAAACCTAATCTCTTGCCTTGTTGGCTCCTCCTCCACCCCAACCACATCTACCCAACAGTAACCCACCTAAGAAACCTCAGATGCCAACCCAACCCAATCTAAACCTGAAAATAAGCAGTTACACATTAGGGGAATTTTGAGGTCGAAAATGGGCCTCCTAAGGAAATTATAAAATAATAGTGGAAATAATAAAATAAGATTAAATTACATCATCAACGTTTAGAGGGAGAAAAGAGAAAACTATTTTTTAACTCGTATTTTCAAATTATCTCCCTATGGTTTTACCCAAATTTCGAGCGGAAACAATTGTTCGATGTAGAATTTGATTCCTCATCCAAGGAGTACCCATGTTTCATACTTTAAATGGACCCTCCTACATGAAAAATGAGAAATACATGAAAAACATGATTGCAATCATGTTTTTTCATGTATTTCTCATTTTTCATGTACTATGGTCCATAAAAAGTATGCAACATGGATACTCCTTGGATGAGGAATTAAATCTTGTATCCAACGAGTCCTCCTGCTCGAAACTTGAGTAAAACCTTAGAGAGATAAGTTGAAAATATGAGTTGAAAAAGTAGTTATATTATTTTATTATTTTAAATCTTTTAACTTTTTTACTACAAAAATGGTGAATCATCCCCCATGGTTGACACCATCATGTTGAATCCTATTGGTTATTATAAAATTTATTTTTGTTGTACATTTTTCTTATGAGGCCCATTTTAGTCCTCAAAATTCCCCTAATGACTTGTTTATAGCGGGGAAACATCTTATCCTACTTATGTTATGGAAATCCAAGCGATCAACCTTAGGTCTAGGAAGGTACTTCCAGATGCTCACTCACCTTCTCCACCTAAATATATTGAAGAAAAGAAGGAATATACTACCCCTAAATCCAATATACCTCCCTACTCTAAAAGGTTGGTCCAACCTGAACATCACACCCTAGAAGAAATTGAACTTCTGGGAGAATTGATGCCCTAGGTACCCCAACTTGGCTAGACCTAGAAAGAGGTGAAAGAATATGATTGTTAGTGACCACCCTTGGTAGATCAGTTCCTTGATATTTGGGAGAATGGATTGTATGATGAATATGAGTAGGATTTCTTGGTTCTGAGTCAAGGAGGCATCAATATCACTTCACTAGCTCTCTAAGTCAAGAATAAGCAACCTTGCAACTTTTATACATCTTTGTGAAAAAAGAATGACTTACAAAGGTCAAATTATTTGATAAGATTACCCCTAGGATTATTTTCTCATATTACATGGCTTATACATTGAGATACGCTATAATAGAGACAAATTCCACAATTTTAAGTAGTAAATGCAAGAAGCAATTAGGCCTAGAAAAATGAAAATCCCATTCCAATGTATATGAAAAAAGTAAACAAGAATCACATTAAAAATCATGTACTTACATGTAATAGAGTATATCCAACCATCCACAACTGACAAGAGAGAATCTCCAAAATAATATAGACCAATATCCACACATCAAAACTCATCCATAAAGCTCCAATTCATCCTCTAGAAAAAGTGCGAAAAATCTCAAGAAAGATAAGAGATCCAAACCAAAGTCATGATGACAAAATGGCCTCATATAATTTTTATTTATAGAAAACATAGGAGTTTCAATTCGCCTCCTTGGCCTACACAAGCGCCAAAAATAAAAGAATGTTCTAATAATTCAACTTTTGGTGACAAGCCCACCAAACTAGCTCATAAATGAAAACGTAAGCCTCTCTAGAGGTCAAGTAATAATTTATGCATGTCGTAGGGACCTCTAAGAGGCCTAATGAGATCCATGGGTGCCATAATGAAGAATAAGACCCTCAAAAGCAGTGGACAAGGGTTTGGCCCCTTGTGGTGGTCCAAATGACATGTGGGTGCACACAAGTGTCCTCATGAGTCTTCAAACAAATTTAATATGCATATAGATCGCTTGAAATAGTTAGGATGATGGTGTAGGTGATTCCATATCATCGTGCAACTATTGAATCATCTACTAAGTGTATGGTGCAGATGTAGGGCTAGCTCGGCATGATGGATCAGGTGCATCCCCCTCGTCCAATAAGTGAACCACGAGAAATATCACATGGATTTGGGGATCCATGGAGTGAAATATACTGTTATAGAGGCCCATGGATCTAAATAATCACCCTACATGTCTTAATGTATCCATTTCGAGGATTAGGACCCCATATAGGGATACCAAACCGAAGATGGAAACCATATGCAATCCTGCACAAGATCCAATGTGTCACCTAGCCATCGAGTACCACAATTCATTAGAGAAATTAAGTAAATGAGCTTACCTAATCATGAACCATAGGTTGGGACTTCATAATGGCCTCCCCTTCCATAATGGGCTTCGAGATGTTTCAATGTATCCTAAACTTCAAATGTGGTTAACCAATAATCCTATTATGTGTTTTCTACTTCTAAAGGAGAAAATATAGTCAAGGTACATCCTTCAGAAGTTGGTGGCATGTGACAGATAGGTGAATGAAGTAGGGGATGAGGAGGGGCAACCCTCGGTCACATGGTAGGGTACAATGGTAGCTAATAAGAGGGAAGTCCACACATGGGTTTATAACGTGTAGGAGGGATAAATCGTGGTACATGAGGTGCCTCGTCCTTTATTTTTCCACCCTTCTTTATATGACTTTTTCCTTTTTATGAGTTTGTTTGATTAACTACTCAGGGTGATGAGCCTCATCATTGGATAACTATATGCGCCTTCATTCACCTCCTAGATTAGTCAAATCAACTCTTCTCACAACTTATTACATATTTTGATTATATTTTGTTTAATGAGATGAGTCAAAGTGAGATGTTATGCCTAGTGGACTAATGTAAATTAAATGCAGGTTTGTGAGAGAAAATCAGGGAATTTTGGCAAGATTAAAGGTTGAAACTCAAATGGAACAAGGAGGAGAGATTGTAGGAGGTAAATCATCCTCATTTACTCCTCCCTCATTTGAATATTCCTCCATCAATCACACTATCTTAGAGTACAAACAACCAAGTCATGAAGATCAAAAGGTATCCGAGCAAGTTATAGTCAAAGAGTTAGTTCATCTCGAGTTTGGAGGATGAGACTCCCTAGATTTAAGGAAGTCGTTGGAGAATTCATTTGTATAAATAAAGAGGCCTAGAGCCTCATTAGGATTGGAATTTTTGTTGTAAAAACTAGTTATTTTTGAGCTCTAGACTTGTGCAAGACATTGCTACGTAATTTTCTGTTTTGATAATGAGAATGATCCTTTTCATGATCCAGTACTAAGTTAACTTAGAGGGCTGATGTTCTTGGGTTAGGGCCCAACCCTAGCAGCAAAGGCTCCTCTTCTTGTATCTGTATGCTTATATTATTTTCGTAGATTCACGGTTAAATTGTCCTTAGAAGTATTTCGTTGCATGTAGTGTAGATTTGGTTAGTTTGTTTGTTAGTTTGCTTCCATTTGTGCTTTACTTTAGCAGTAGGTTAGAAGGAATAAAAGGAATACAAAAAATATGTCAATAGGTGTCTTGGCCTCACTTCTTTCTTCAGGGATCATGATTTGAGGAAAGGACCCCTCTGCCACCCCAAAAGGACAAATTTCTATTTTCTCATAGAATTTAGAGTTTACTGTACTTGAACCAGCATTTGATCAGTTTGAAAATGTAGGATTTAATTACCATTTATTCCATTCTCAATCTAACAGTAGATATC
>APFE030457284.1:68353-94631 GCA_000404065.3 Pinus taeda | reverse complement strand
GTCACCGTTGGTCACCGTCCCTGTTACCCTTGTTTTCGTACATTGGAGGACACATTTCGGGACCTGTGACCAGTGACATAACCTAAAAACACTTGCATTATGTTCCCCTGAGTATGTACTTCATTTTCCCTAAATTATCCTTGAAAAGTGCCCTTTTTCCATTGGCGCAGGTACCCAGTGTCTTACCCGTGCCAATGACTCAGATCCTCAAAAGGGGGTGCGCCCATTGGCGCTCTGTCCTAGAGCAACACTCGCACCACCTAAATTTGGTAATGATTTTTGGCCAATGCGCACCCATATGTTTTTTCCTCTCTGGTCATGAATTTCTTTGAGGGAAAATCCCTCAAGATAGAGGTCGAGAGTCATTGTTTATCCATGACAACTATCCTGAGTAGATTTTCAGGGATAATTCCAATCCACAATGGGCGTCCTGGTACAGTGTATCTTCCTCCCTTCCCCATCTATAAATGACTGTCCTCATGCATTAAACAAGCGAGTTTTTGCTAGATTTTTTGTGAGTGCTGAAGTAATGCTAGAGTGATAGTAAGAATTTTGGAGCATAGGGAGGTTATGCTGCCGGAATCCTGAGAGAGAGAAGGTCTTGTGCAAGGCATATTTAGCTGCTCGCCCAGCCAGAGAATAGGTTCAACGTCAGAACCTTGGTTCTATCTTTCTCTTCTTTTATTCTTTAATGGACGACTTTCATTATGGTTGCACTCCTATTGTCTTCATAATGATGATTGAGTTATATATTTTCTGACTGATATATAGTTGCATCTATTGGATTTTATGCTTGTATTTGTGTCGTTCTTTGCATGTGCAGGTGTCCGTTCACGGGGATCATGGGGATTGTGACCTACCGGAGCAAAGGAACGGGAGCGACGATTCTTCTACAAGTATTAGCGTTGGAATCCAGGTAGGCCATCATCATCGATCTTTGATTTGCAATTAGGAACCTACGTGTTAGCGTTGTGTGATTGTTGCTAGACCCCATTTGGGCTAGTGGGATCGCCTCTGTCCGCAGAGGGGATTTACCTGTCCAACAATATCCCATTTAAAATATTAATCATTTTAAGTCTGTTGTAAATGAAGCAAAGTTTTCTTCTTTCAGACCTTAATGCAAGTTTTCAGTAGAGGTATTGAATATCCAACAAATATTAACCTTTGGAGTCAAGGTTTACTAAATGTAGAGGCATTACATTTGGCCTATTGGGTTGCAAAATATCGATATGAATATGTAGGGAGGATGGTTCAGACTTACAAAGAAATGTTTGAAGAGACATGAGATGCTCCATGATGGTGGGAGAAGATTTTGGAAAGTTAAAGTCAAAACGAAGTCCAAAATTTATTTTTGACTGGCTATAGCATACAAATCTTCAAGCTTTGACATGATGTGGGAATTTTGAAAGAGAAATGTCAGCTAAAGGTCGGGAATTTGATTTCTTTTGAGACGTATAATGGAAATAATTGGGTCGAGAAGGGAATTATCCTCTTAGATAGAGGACAAAACTCTTAGCATGAGGGCACCTTGCCATAGTGTAGAAAGGTTTGGTTCAAGAATATATCCTTTAAGATGCTCAGATCTCTTTGACTCTAAATGACTCGAGTGCCATTTGATTCACTAGAAACTCAATTACTTTTGGAGGTAAAGAGATCCATCCAATAAAGTTGTAATCAATTATATGAAGGAATCAAACTCTATTAAGAAAATATTACCAAGGAAGATAGATAATATGGAGGTAGATAAATCTCATGCATGTGTATTGGTGGTGCATGTCAACGTACCCATATACTAGCATGAGGTGTTATTTATGTTAATGAAACACATAAGATCTCCTTCAAAATTGGCTTAAGTGCAGGTACAAATAACATTGTTTAGTAGTAAGCATCAATTCTTTTCTTTGTCAAAGATGGTAATAGGACATGAGGTTATTCATCTACAGAGGTTGTAAAATTCTAAGTTGGTCAACAACTAGACAAATGGAAAAACACATACGTAGAATATTGTTTTGAGGCCATTATATGACGAGGTTAAGTTTGCATTGTACTCCTTAGCATAAGTCAAAGGAATTATTATTGGAGTACAAATAACATTGTTGAGCAATAATCATTCATTTTTTTCTTCATTAAACATGGTAATAGGACATGAGGTTATTCATCTACAGAGTTTGGGAAATTATGAGTTGGTGAACAACTAGAGAAATGGACAAACACATATGCATAATATTGTTCTGAGTCCATTATATGACGAGGTTAATTTTGCATATTTCTATGACTACTATGACCAACAATAAGTCAAAAAGTTTTTGTTTTCCATTATTTTTCACATGTATTCGGATTTTTTTGGAGACATATGATTTATCTCTTTGATATGATGTTTCACTCGTAGTTCCAAATTTGTAAAATTAAAATGATGATAACAAAACCCAAATATTTGTAATTGCTCCTTATTTATTACAAGTATGTATAACCTAAAAATTAGCCATACCACATCTCATTAGAATATGGGTTGGACATGACAAAAGAAAGAGATCGAAAGGCAGTGCATTCTATCTTGACCTAAAGAGCTGCAATGGAAAGACACTTTTTCAGTTTCAAGAGAATTTCATAATATTGACATAATCTAAAGATTAAGGTCTAGGAAAGTGTCATCGTGTTTAGGGATGAGAATGTCTACACAAATCCTACAAGTTAAAATATGCCTAAACATTGTTACTGGAAAACCAAGTAAAACCCATGAAGCGAACTATGAAATTATCGATACAAAATTGGGGCATTTCACAAGAGTTGAAAGTTTAAATATGGCTCAACATGTTGACAAGACAATTGAGGAATTCTCATGAAGGTAATTATGAAATTATAGATTTTTTGCTCCAAAGTTTTAGAGTAGATCAACAATAAGGTTCAAATCCATTACAAGGGTATACCCTAGAATGAAATACATTACAATTATATACTCATTAAGATCTCAATATTTCACTTCTAGGGATTGAACTTTGGTGGGGAGGATAACAATCATTCCCATCAACCCTTAGGCTAAGCCAAATTGACTAAAGCTTTTTGTCATTAAGTATTTCCTAGAAAAATCTCTAGCCCGTGATTGATAGTGAGAGTGCTAGTACTTTTCCAAATCCACATTAATATTAAAAAATAACAACTTGTTCACATGATCATAACCAACCCCCAAGGATCGAATTTGACATCTGACCACTAAAGAGAAAACTCATGTTTTAAATCATAGTAATTGAAAGTAATAAATTAGTATTCAACTTATAGGGTCTTTTTCATGACAATGAGAGGGACATGTATAATTCCTTTAATGCTTAACATGGAGTGCACATGTGACATAATATGTGTGTGTGTGTGTGTGTGTTTTTTAGCATAAAAAAGTTACCACTTAATTTGAGCATGTTTGTGTGTGCTGAGCATAAGTAATTTGAATTTCCCTAATATTGCTTTTTGGTATTCAGATGAGACATGCATCCATGAAGAAAGGTAAGGCGTTTTATTAATCAAGAAAATTTTTACAACTAGGCTTATAATGAATTCAACTCTCAAACTTCGTAGATATATCGAAGTAGGTACCATTACATTAGTTATGAAAACTATCCTTGGTTTTGTAAACCTACACCATTACTAAATGCAAAACATATTTAAGTAAATTTATATTTTTACATTTTCTTTTAACTAATTATTATCACATTCTAATAGGGAGAATACTCATACACCTCTTAGATGATTTTAACCAAGTAAAAATACTAGTGTTTTGATCTCTGATCTAGTTGTGTGGATGGTCATTTAAGGTATTCATTTTGTATCAAATACCCTATTTACTCGAACATGGTATTGGAGCACATTTGAAGAACTTCTCACGTTAGTGATCGAGATCTTGAAACTTGTGTTGCTACTATTGTTGTATCGTTTTGGTCTAAACAAAGTATTCCATTGCATTCAAAATGCTTCATTCAACTCAGAATGCCTTTTTTCATTCTAAAATATATTAGTTTGCCTCAGATGTAACATGTTTATTAAATCAATATATAATCAAAATATGCCCCCCCACACACACACTATTGAGCTCATTGTTTAGTTTTATGTTTATGCTTAGATATTGAGAATGAAGTCAAATAATGATGACCATTATTTCTTCTTTACAAATTTTATTGTATATGTTTTTGTATAATCAACCTTGAGTTATGTTGTTACCTGAAGGGTTTAATTATTTTACCTTGATACACTACCTTTTGAACAATTTGTTCAATTTCACTACAAAATATGCCTAACCAACTTGTTTAGGAGATATTTCTACACTAGAATTCTATGTACATTTTTTTTTTTATGTTACTATGGTTCCTAAACATGTAAAATTTTTTTGATTAATATTTATGTTTTAAAAAATTAATTTGCGTATATTACTCTATACATGTGCATTTAGTCTATGTAAATCTTTTTAATTCTATGGCTATTTCAACATAATCTTTAACTGAAGCATTTAAAGGTGTTCCTTTTAATTCACTAAGTGCTTATTTGTTTTGACAACAAATACTCCCTTTACCCCATAGTGTTTCAGTTTCCTTCCCTTATACATTTGAACAAAGTCAAGACTCATAATTCTTCCCAACAAACTTTAAGTGGGGATAATTGGAGAATACATATGAAAATAAGCCCTATAACTACTTTTAGAGAGTGTTTTACATGTCAAGTGGGAACCACATGTGCTTAGAAGTTAATACGAAAGTTATCCCTCCATATTATCTTATAAGCATGCTAAACCAGCTTATGTAAACCTCTTTAACTTATTATGTGTGATTGTAAGATAGCCTATAAGAAAATTCATTTGCTAAAATTCTACTTTTAATTGTTCAAGATACTAAGCCAAGTAGCAATATTAGTGTCAAAAATACTAACATATTTAGAAATTTGCTACTTAAAAAATCATTCCTAAATTGCTAGCCTCTCATATAGAAATTATACATATGTAAATATTCTCTATTTCACCATAAAATTTATAAACATCTTTGTTTTTTCGTTATGAAAAAATACATGCATAATGCTTTGTTTATTGTGAAAGTTACTTGCATTCATGAAAATTATTGTATGTTTGCTACCACATGCTAGTCATGTTTTCTTTCTCTATTCTCTAAATGCTATATTCATTTTTCATTCTTCGTGCAAACGCCCACATGCTAAATATCACTAGCGAATGCATGCTTCAAACCAAACATTCTTGATAACATAATGATTACATTACTCCATTTACTTACCTGGTTATTATGAACACATGCAAATATAGTAGGAACCAACATGTTCCTCCCAACTAAAGAATGCAACCATAACAAGTCCCCCAAAACCTCAGGCTTCTTTTATATTAATGACTTGCCTTCATTTGTTTATATTTTTTCTCCTCCCCACATAGACTCTAGCATTGTCTTTCTTTTACCAATGTTTATTATTTTCTCTCTTATACCTAGGATTTTTACAAGCATATATTTTCTTTAGAATCAAACATTTTATTTCTCTTCCACTATTCCTCTATCCCCACCTAGCATAACGTTTATCTCTACTTATGCTTTCTCCTTTTTCATGATCATTCCTTCTAGAATCTTGGGGAACCTTGGTAGGTTGTAACTGTGACAACTACTACCATTACTTTTTCACTACCTAGGACTTGAAACACTTTAACGATTTCTAATAAGAGTGGACAAACTACTCAATTATTAATTCCCATAATATTTTTAAAATAAAACAACATTTTATTTATTATTGCACATAAATATTTACACCTTTCATTCAATGGTTTGAAATTAGTATTGGCCCCATACCATTTTTATAATCATATAGTTACAAGTGAAAATCAAGTCATTACGTCTTATAAAAGTAATCGCAATAGGGGTATTACATTTCCCTACCCCTTAATGTGATAAAAGTTCTTAGTGTTTTCTTCGCACTCTTCACTTATATAGGACTGAAGAAAATGATTCTTGTATATTTTCTTCCATTTCCCAAGTGGCTTGCTCAGGGCCAATGTGTTTCCATTGACTTTAACTTAGAAGATGGCTCCATTTTAGAGTACATTTTTCCTATTGTCTAAAATTTGTAAATTTTTGACTTGGAACTTTCCTTCCAATTCAACCTGTATCATGTTCTAATTAATGATATGAATTGGATCATGAATATATTTCATTAAAAGTGTTACCTGAAATAAATTATGGACTTTTATATGGGCTATCAATGCTAGTTGGGGGACCACTAATCCTATTTTGGCTAGTATTTTAAATGGCCCCCAGAAATTGAGTGATAATTTAACACAAGTTCCTAGCCCTAGTGTGCTCTTCTTTGGTTTGAATTTGATATAAAAGGGCTCCACTACATTGTATTCATTGTGAATCATTTTTTGATTTGCATAAATTTGTTTCCTATCTTGAGTTGTTTCTTAATTATGTGTTACCTTTCTAACCACCTGCTCCATATCTCTTAAGAGATGAAGCCTAAAAATAAATATGTCCTTTGGTTAACTCCAACTTAATGGAGTATGTCATTTCTGATAGTAAAGGACTTCAAAAGGACTCATCTTAAGAGATGATTGATAACTATCCTTATCTGCAAATTCAACCAGATGTAAGTATTCATCCCATTTAGTGGGTTGATCCATTGCATACATGTGAAGCATGTCTTCAGGGATTTGGTTGCCTTTTTTACCTTTTCGATGAGTTTGAGGATGGTAAGTAGTACTAAAATAATGGTGTACCTAGTCCTTTGAAAAGTGTGTTCCAAACATTTGATGTGAATTTTTCATCTTTGTTAGAAATGAATTTTTTGGTACCCCATAAAGTTTGAATATCTCTTTCATAAAAATCTCAACTATGTGAACAAATTTGAATGTTGATTGCACCTGTATAAAATGATTTTCTTACTCAGTTTATCAATTACAACAATGATAAAAGCATGTTGTTTTCTAGTTCTTAGAAACCGTGTAATAAATATAAGGAGATAATTTCCCATTTTCACTCTATAATAGGTAAGGTATTTAATAACCTAGTTAGATGTTTGTGCTCCACCTTAAGTTTTTAACACCTCAAACATTTTGGCAACTGTTCAACCACTTTTGATTTCACCCCTAACTAATAAAATCCTTTTATAAGTGTTGATATGAGTTTTTTGATATCTAGGATGAGGTAAAAAGGCTTCTTATGATGTTAATTTGAGATTAGGTTCTTAATTCTATTCACATTTGATATATAAATTTTATTTTTGAAAGTAAGAAAACAATCATTATTCAAATCTTACTCTAACACTTCTATCGGGTCAGTTCCATTTAACAAATTTTCTTGTTTTTTCTATGTTCATGATCTTCTAAGTTTGTGGTATTTATATGTTCATTAAGGTCTATTTTAGTGCTACGAGAAAATATTCCACAAATATGATTTAACTTCTACTTAATGCATCTACAATTTTTTTTTCCCTTGATGTGTTTGATTTCAAAATTGAATTCACTAATGAAGGTCTTTCACATTGTTTTCCTTGCATTTAAATCCAGTTAACTAAAGAAATATTTTAGGCTAATATTCACAAGTGGGCTATTTTTGCATGATTTTTATAGAAAACGATTCGCCAATTTTCCATTTTTATAAAAATGATTCGCCCAATTTTATAGTACAAAATATTTTACCTCTAAACTCATGAAAAATTATATATACTAATATAAAATCATTAGAGATCTAAATATTTTTACAAAAATATTACCAAACATTTTATAATTTGAATATTATCGACAGGTAATATTCCCCAACATTTTTAAACTTTAATTTAAAATTTCATCCTTAAAATTTTCCCTGGCCAAATGGTAGCGCCACCACACTTTAAAAGCATGACTTACTTGAACTAATTCTAAAATAAAATATTTCAACCAAAAAACTCTTTCATGATATATTTGCGTCCATATAAAATTAACTCCTTTCTTCTCTAAGGATGTTATAGTGTATGCAAGCTTTGAGAAACATTCAATGAATCTATGGTAATAACATGTAATTCCCATAAAGGATCTAATGTCAGCTACATATTTAGGAATAGACCAACTGAGAATTTCCTTGACCTTTTCAAGATCTCTCACAACTCCCTATTTCAATATTACATGTCCCAAATACTAAATCCGATCTTGGTAAAACTCATAGTTACTAAATTTGGCATATATTTGATGCTCTATGAGTGTTTGCAACACTATTCTTTTGTGTTATCCTTGATCTTCTAGTGTTTTGGAATAAACCATAATGTCATCAATCAATATGAATAGAAATTTATCTAAGTAATCATTTTAAACATTATTCATTGGACACATAAATGTGGTTGCGGTGTTTATGAGAAATAAAAGAAGAAAAAATGAACTCATAATGGTCAAAATGTGTTTCCTAAAAGCAGTCATATGAATATCCTCATCTATAATTTTAATTTTGTGATAACTAGATCTCAATTATATTTTAAAGAAGATCGTTGTTCCCCTTAACTGATCAAACATGTGATTAATTATAGGTAGTGGGGATTTATTTTTTATTTTTAAACTTGTTCAAATATCTATAATTAATAAATAACCTAAAAATACCATCATTCTTCCTTACAAAGAGTACCGGTGCTCCTAAAGGTGAGACACTTAGTCTGATATAGCCCTTGTCCATTAGTTCTTGAAGTTGCATCTTTAAATTTTTCAAGTTTGGAACACTTATCTTATAAGGTTCCATTGGCATTGGTGTTTCCTTAAGCATTAACATAATGGTAAGATCAATGTCTCTTTTTGGTGGAAAACCAAGAAGTTCATCCAGGAAAATGTCCTTGAATTCATTCATCATTGCAAAGTCATCCAAAGTCTTTACTTTGATTTCCTATTTTAAAAATTCTACCTAAATTGCAAATAGTTTACACCCCTTCCTTGCACATATTTTTAATTGAAAGGATGATATAATGACTTATTGAGATTGGTCTAGGTATCCCTTTAATGTTTTTTACTACTCCCTCGTCATTGGTAAAAGTAAAAAATTTCTCCAAGAAAATAATAATTTCTCTATGCCTTCCTAGCTAATCCATACCCACTAACACGTAATATGATGTTAGAGGTAGGATATTCAATTTCATTTATGTTTTCATCCCATTCAAATTGATAAGATAATCACTAGCCAAATTTATAATATTCCTTTTAGTGCCAACTTCTAGCTATACCAACCAAGAGTTTTTGTGTTTTTCCATTTTTAGCTTGCATTTTTCCACTATATCTGGACTAACATTACTTAAAATAGCTCATGTGTCTATTAGAATTGACACAACTTGGTTTATAATCTTATATTTTATTTATGTCATAATGGATTAATGTTCAACTTGTTGATATTCTAAGGTTTCTTTAATTCCAAGAATACTCCTAGCTAAATCATTTACTGTGGAAGCTTCTTATACATTGTGTAAAGCTTGATTAAATTTAACATTATATGAGAAATTTTGAAGTAGACGAGGCTCCCCATGGCCCCAAAATTTCAAGTGTCCTCTTTCCCTCTCATTGGCCCTCTTTCCATTTAGATCAATATGTTTGGATCTTGTTTGCAACTGAGTCTTATGCTATTTATTATTCTTATTGAAATTCATGTTTTGATGATTTTTGATAGAATTCTTAAAGGAAGACAATTTGAACCCTTTATGCCATTGCATGAATCTGTCATCTTTTCTTATCTTTCCAAGGTTTTGAGTTATCATTTCTTTGCTTAAATTGTTGGTAACATGTCTTAGCCTCTAATTTAGTTTCATCCATTGTCTTCGGCTTGTCATACTCAATATTATCTTTGAAGGAAAGGGGTAAACAATTGATAAATTTGTTGAATTTTGGATTTCTCCTCATTCAGATATCAATTCATCCACAATAGTTAGACCAAGTTTATTTCATGAAACTCTTTAGCTCCGTCAACATAATACCATTCTATCATATATTTTTATTTAAAGTGTTTTTGAAAATCCTCCCAACTCATAGTCTTATCTTATATATTATTTACATTCCTAATTTCATCCCATCATAGGGATGCCTTTTCTTGTAGTCGGTAAGTGGCCAATTTAGCTTTCATATTACTAGGATATTTGTATACCTAAAAGTATTTATTCATGTTTAATAACCATGATTTAGTTTCTCCTATGATTCACCATCAAATACCAGTGACCTAATATTCTTAAATTCTCCCTACTATCCTACTTTTTGTTTCTTCACATGATTAGGTGCTATTAGTGGAATTTTGGTTGAACTATGTTCAATTCCCTCTTCATCTAGTTCTTTTTTATTTTTTGGTTTTAGAGGCTATCTATCATCTATGTTATCTTGATCCTTCCTTTTGAGAGGTTCCTCTTTATCTCTAGTATCTAAGGTTGTCCTCATATTTTTTTATTTTCCTTTTCAATTAGACTCTTAATAGCTTTTTCCTAATCAACAATAACTTTCATTAATTTTTTAGTATTTTCTCTAATACTTGCTAGTTCCTCTTTCACAATCTCTAACAAATCTATTATATGTGATAATGCCTCACCATCCAGTTGTACCGAAATTTTCTCTCCATCAAGAAGTCTTGAAGATGGTTTTATCATGACTAATCTTTACACTGCTCCTTGCAGTGTAAGAAATAACATTTACACTGTTAAATTATAGCTGTGATCTCGCTCATAGGCCTCAGTGTTGTAACCTACACCTCTAATACCTCATGTAATGTACCTCCAAATTTACACAATACTTTTTTATTTTTCACATCTACTAAATCTAATATTGGCATGTTACCATTTGTAATTTGTAGTGATGTTTGTTTCCCAAATAAAGTTTCTTCTTTTATTAAAAATTTATCTACTATTCTATAAGATCCTTATCTACTTCAACTACTTGCTAATACGTAGTTGTAATGTTAGTTAAACAAATATTCCCAAGATCACATAGAGTAAATAGCTCAATATATATGTTCATATGTGTGGTTTCAAATGACATCATGGATATAGGGGCACTCTTGCTATCATAACATACTTTATAAATTAAAAAGGTATTATATATATATATTATATATATATATATATATATATATATATATATATGGGACAAAAGGAATGAGACTCAAGCACTTATCCTTGGGTTTCACAACAGTTAATAAGTCCTTGTTTATCCACAATTTAATGATCACAATGATGAATAGTTTATCTTCAGAAAAAAAATATGATTGTGTAATATGAAAGAACTACATTGTATTCACCTTGCGGCTACATGAACTTGAGAAATGTTTACTACTAATCATGCTTATACCTCATATCAACCATTGAGTCCTCATATCATATGACATGTAAACCTATGCCATAGTCCAAGGAATTTTCTATACTCATGTTTATTTTTCAATATAATAAGTTATTTGTGACCCCTTCCTCGAGGAAAACTAAGAATTCATGATGTGTTGGTCCTTGGTTATGCGTTTCTCATGTAGTTCATCACTCTGACCCATCTATGTGATGGGTTCATAGATGGATGACTCAGATGATCCAAGGAAATTAGATGGCTTTGATGGCTTGATGCTTCATACCTATTTTATTGACTACCATCATAGACTTGTCATTTTAAATTATGTTCATTCTTTGCAGACAAAGAACTTCTCAATGATGCGTTGGCTATTGAACATTGATATTTGATTTCTTGGTGTTTGATGAGGCTTATGTTTCGACAATGAGTATGGTTTTAAACCCTCCTTCTGGTAGTGCCTTGAGTTGCAAGTGGTAGGTAAGTAATAATTTAAAGTCTTTTGATGATTATGTTATCTACGATTTACCATATTCAAACTTAAAATTTTAATAATCCTTATGTTGATTATGTTGTCAAGTGTTGGCATTATGATACAGGTGTTCTCCTTGATGACAACTCACTCAGATGACAGATCATAGTGCAGCAGGTCAAGAGAGAGGTATACACAAGTTAACCTTGATGAAAGTGCGTATATACGTAGGTTAGCAGAACAAAAGACATGTATATGTTCACACACAGGTTCACAAAAGGAAAGGCACGTACACATTGGAAAACTAAGTTTTGGTCTGTGGTATTTGGTCCGTGGTATTTGGTCCATGGTATTGGTCCATGGTATTTGGTCCGAAGTGTTGACCCCAGGTATTGGACGATGGTATTGAGAGAGGCCTAAAACTATATAAGGAGAATATCATTAGGCCAAGAGGTGGAACTGAGCAAGTGATGAATATCTGATGAAGTGTGAGATCTAGTATGCAGGTTATGGGTTTATGATGCTTTGCTTGATCTGAACCAAGGATGCACCCATCTGGATGATGACGAATGATGGATTGGGATCTTAAGGCTTGGAATGTTTTATCATTATATGGTTTGATCATGGATAGACTAGATCTGAATTATTGACGCATGTTTATTCTGTGAATGTTATGTTCTGGGTATAATTGATGTCTGGAATAGCTGCAAAGTTATAAGTTAGAATTTGCAGATATGTATGCGGGTTAGCTTTGGTAAAAGTACGTATACACGCAGGTTGGGTTTATCAGAGTAGCGTGTATAGTATGAAGTATGATATTTTGAAGTTGCAATTGGATCTAGTTGTTATTGCAGATTTCTATTATTTGTTCTGTGTTTTGGTGACTGTGTTGTTGACAGGGTTTCAGTGCTCCAGTATTGGGTGATTAAGAGATCAATTATGCAGGTGTAGTTGATGGATGTTTTTGCAGTGGTGATTGATTTTGTGGTTCAATGTTGTTGGCGGGTCTAGTATGAAAACTGGATGAAACATGGCCTTCAGATTATGGTGTTGTGCTTCAGGAGTATCTTGTATGAAAATTTATGAAACGTGGTCCCTGGAGGAAGAGAGAAGATTGTAGCCTTCTGTAGGTTGTCGCCTACGTATTGGTAAAAACATCAGCCAATACAAAAGCGAGGGGTTTGGAGCTCCCTTCCAGGAGTAGTTGGAAAACGAGTGAAGGTTGGAGCCTTCAGTAGGTCGGTGCCTACGTACTAGTAAATGGATCGGCTAGTACAAGAGCTAAGGGGGTTGTAGCTCCCTTCCAGGAAAAATTGGAGAATGAGAGAAGGTTGTAGCCTTCTGCAGGTAGGAGCCTGCGTATTGGTATAAGACTGCACTAGTACATAAATATTGTAAAACGAAGTTTCTTATTAAAGGAAAATAGAGACGAATTGTAGCAGGTGGTTTTCACCCACATTGAGTTTCCACCTTACATCATGGTGTTCATGTGTGCTTCTTGTGTGTGATGATTTGTTCTGTTTTACTGCACCTATTTACTGTTCTTATGGCTAATGAAGTTCTGATGCACTAATTAAAGATCAACATTTAATGGATTAATTGAATCATAAGTTTATTGGATATACACTAGTTGCATTAGACACAGTTGCATATACGCGAAGGTTCCCTTAACTGAAGTAACTTATATGAATCTGAGTATGGAAATGAAAAAGTGTTTGATTTGGTAATATTGATTCAACCCCCCTCCTGCCCCTCTCAGTATTATTTCCAACATCAAGGGTTTACCATGTTTAATTTGAAATTTTCACAATCATTCTCTCAAATATGTTAATGAGGGTTTACCATATTTGAATTTTAAATTTTTATTTTATTATTAGGTGGGTGAGAAGAAAACTTAACTAACAATTTATTTGGGCTATATAGGTCCTTCTGGGACCTTTTCAAAAACACCTTGCTAACTAACAATTTAGTTGGGGTTTTGTATATTCTTTAAGGAATCATTCAAAATAAAGTTTGTTGGTTAGTAATTTATTCTAAGACTTTTCACAAAAACCATACCAATAATCATTATAACAATTTTCCAAAATCTTATTCTTATCTATTACCTTTGGATTGAGGTATGATTTAACTATTGCATTCATCCTTGTATTTTTGAGAGGCTTTTTATTGTTTGATTTCCTCTGAAGGTTTCGATTAAAGTAGAGATGAGGGTTTCATGGTTTCTCTTATTCTCATGTTTTCAAACTAAGACAACAGCTGTTGAAGAAAAAAACTTGTCGGTTCAGTGTGAAAGCTTAACGTGGATGCGAAGAATTCTGACCAGGCATATATATATATATATGTTTCTCCTCTGATTCTTAAATACTTAGGTTCTTGGGTTCTTGGTTCTCGTTAACATATTTTAGGGGAAAGTGTTTTATACTTAATAATCTCTTCTTTGGTTTAAATTTTAGAACCCTGAATGTATTCTCAAATTCCTAACTACCCATATGTTTTAAATAAGTCATTCATAACTGTAGTTGCTTGGAGACCCTCAAGGAAAAAAAATTGTCGAGTCTTTTAGTTCGAGAGTTTGTTTTATGGATTTAGGTATTATGGTGATGGTACTAACATGACTCCTATTATTTCTTTTTAATAAGTTTGATTTCCAAACCTCAACTAAGAGTTTCTCAACATAGTACATAATATTTCCTTTCCAAGTAAGAGCTTCTTAACACCGCTTTTCTTCCAAATGTTTTTAAATTATATGGAGGATGAAGCCAACTAATGATCACCATAGTTTATTTTTTACCTCTTTTATTTTATAGGTTTTTGCATACTTGGTCTCGAGTTAGTTGTTAGTTGAAGAATTCATTTTTCTTAATTTTGATATTCTATCTTTTAGACAATTGGTCCAATTTGATACTAGAGTTTTCTTAAGAAACTCATTTTCACATATTATGTTACCTAATCATAGTTTTTATGTGAATAAGGTTCCTAAATCCACAAATTTATGTTTGATTAATGCATATTTTGAAGCAAGTAATCTGAATATATTACTTTGTACATATACATTTAGTCTCTAAATTTTATAGCTATTTCAACATGATATTCAACTAGAGTATGTATAGTTATTTCTTTTAATTCATTCAATACTAATTTGTTTTAAAAAAAGATACTCCCTTTATTCCATACTATCTTTTTTACCTTCCCATATATAGTTGATTAAAGTTAAAACCCAAAATTATTTTGAGCAAAATTTATACAGTGGTTTTACAATACACACGCAAATAGGTTCTATAACTATCTTCTGAAAATGTTTCAATAGACATGAAAACATGTTCTATAACTACCTTTTGAGAATGTTTCTATAACTACCTTTTGAGAATGTTTCACTTGTCAATTCAGTGGTGCATGCACATGGATGTTAATAATGAAGTTATCCCTCCATAAATGTTGGTAGTTTTAGAATACATATGAAAATAGGTTTTGTAACTATCTTTTCATAGTGGTTCACATGTCAACTGGCTGCTGCATGTACCTGGAAGCTAATACTAAATTTATCTCTCCATACAAGCTTAGAGGATTTCTAAACATTCTTATATAAGCATGTTTAAATTTTTTTCTATAATTGTAAGATAGACTTTCAGAAAAATCATTTACTGAAATTCTACATTTTCATTGTTTTTTTCCAAAATACTACGATATTTAGAAATTTGTTACTTAAAATAATAATTCTTGAATTTCTAGCCTCTATATAGAAATTATACATATATAACTATGCCCTATATCACCATATAATCTATATATTGCAAATTTTCTACTTAAAATAACCGTTCATACGTGCAATCATGCTTTGTGTTTATAATTGTAAGATAGACTTTCAGAAAAATCATTTACTGAAATTCTACATTTTCATTGTTTTTTTCCAAAATACTACAATATTTAGAAATTTGTTACTTAAAATAATAATTCTTGAATTTCTAGCCTCTATATAGAAATTATACATATATAACTATGCCCTATATCACCATATAATCTATATATTGCAAATTTTCTACTTAAAATAACCGTTCATACGTGCAATCATGCTTTGTGTTTACTCTCAAAGTTACCCGCATTCATGAAAATTACTATAGGTTTACTACTACATGCTAGTTATATATCATTTCTTTCTTCTCTAGATGTTATGTTCATTCTTCATTCTCCATGCAAATACCCACATGCTAAATATCACTATTTAGTACATACTTCAAACCAAAAAATTCTCTGTTCTCTAAATGTTATGTTCATTGTTCATTCTTGGCACAAATACCCACATGCTAAATATCACTAGTTAATACATACTTCAAACCAAAAATTCATCCTAATATAATCATAGTTAATACATACTTCAAACCAAAAATTCATCCTAACATAATGATTATAGTGACACTTTTACTTATTTGGTTATTATAGACTCTTGGAAAGATGATAGGAAGCAACACATTCCTCCTAATTAATTAATTGGAACCACAACAATTCCCACTGAGCCTAGAGGTTCTCTACTATTAATAACTAGTCTTCATTTTTTTTCATTTTTACTCCTCTCAGCGCAGCTTTAACAATGCCCTGCTTTTACCAACGTATATTCTTTCTTTCTTTTTCATTTTTACTCCTCTCAGCGCAGCTTTAACAATGCCCTGCTTTTACCAACGTATATTCTTTCTTTCTTATAGCTAAAATTTTTACAGTTATATTCATTTTTTCACAACCATCCATTTCTCTCCTAATATGTTGCATCTCTCCCAACCTAACATAAAATTTTAGCGTCCAACATTCCATTTCTCTCTTGATATGCTGCATCTCTCCCCACTTAACATAAATTTTTCACATCCAACATTCCATTTCTTTCATGATATCTTGAATCTCTCCCAACCTAACATAAAAATTATCTCGACTTACACGGTCTCTATGGTGGTGATGATTACTCCTGGAATCTTGGGTTATCTTGGGAGGTTGTAACCGCCACAGCTGCCATCTTGTCCACAACCTAGGGCGCCAACCACTTTAGCAGTTAAGACAACAGAACAACCCAACTATTCAAGTTCCCATAATATTTCTAAAAATAAAATTTTACACATTATTGCACATTAATATTTACACTTTGTTATTTAATGGTTCAAACTTACTCTTGGCTTCATGGCCATTGTTGTAACTTAAATAATTACGAGTAAAGATTAAATGATAGTTACTGCAATTATATATATTTATATTTATCAAAAAATATAAAAAAAAATATAAACATTTGAAAAATTTTGCATTTCCAGAAATTTTATCTCTTAATATTATCTCTTAATATTAGATAAATTTTTATAATACTAATACCATAAACAATAATATTTAATTTAAATATTAATAATTTATATATTTGTCATTAAAAATAAATAATTGCCCATAATACCCCTATATTCCTATACTATAGGAATATTGTTTCATGTTTGATGAGGAAGTTGATCTGTGAGTAGTCTCGATGGTATTTAAGACATATGAATGCCCCTATACTATACGAGTATTGTTTCATGAAAAGTTAATGTGTGGATGGTATTTAATATCTATATACGAGTATTGTTTCATGAGAAGTTAATGTGTGGATGGTATTTAATATCTATATGTGGTGCATTATGGGTATGTGGGGACATCATGGGTTTATTTAATAAATTCGAAAGGGAGACTTATTATAGGGAACAAGGGAATGGGAGTGAAATGTTTCGAATTTGGTGTGATTTTCATTGTCAATGTTCTGGATATTTTCGTACAGATCTAAGTCCATTTTGAGAATATCCATGAGACATTCTGCATGTTGGTGTACCTTTATAGGGAAGGGAGTATCTGGATGTTCCCAATCAGTGACAGGCTGCTGGATGCTCAGACATTCCCGTGCGCTTGTTCATGTATTGAAACAGAACTGCAAAATGTTTGGTTTCAATGCTCTTCCTTTGGATTCTCCTTGCACTAAAAGTACCTGATCCTCAAGAAGCTGGCAAACAAAGAGAGCTACGAGGAGGTGGATGCCAATAATTCCTTTAGATATCCTCTTGAATCCTGATAAAAATGCAAGCATCATAAATTGATTTGATTTACACCGAAATTTGTGAATACTGGATAGTTGTCCAAAGGTAAAGCTATGGGTTCGAAAGGATAACATCTTATAAATACACGAAAAATCTTTAATTCCTTAATTATAGATTTGCATGATATGGCCTTCACTTGGTGCTGCATGGTCTAGGAATCGTATAAACATTTCCTTTTCCCGATATTGATTCCCTTTCTGGGCTTTGTTATTTGTAATTTCCCTTTTACCGCTGCTACTAATTTTACGGTTTCCAATGTGAACCGAAACCATCCTGATTAATACCCTGAATAAGTCATAGCAAACAGAGTTGAAACATTTTTTTTAGTCGTGTTTTATGATGGAGGGTAGGGGATGTAGATTGGTGTACTGTTTGGTCTGAATGACTATGTTGAAACCTTTTTATCAAATACTATACAGATAAGAGGCTTGGTAGCTACTTCACAGACAGACATTTCATCATGCATCCGCGAATGAACTCAAATACGGCGCTGGAACACCCCAATGAATTTAGAGACGGCAATAATAACAAATTCGGAGTTCCCTTCTAGGTGTCATTCCTTCTAATCCTTCTCTGAACTCCTTTTTTTTTGGTTATAATTTATCACAAGCTATTACTATGATGGTAATGGTATAGGGCTATAAGGGTTTTTCTTATAATAACAGTTAATATGGTATCTTCTAAACATTTTGTTTAGGTTGTATCAAGCTTTTAGATATCTACTTTCATTTTGCAAGCTTTTCAATGGGATTCTCCCTACTTGCAGTCTAGGGCTAAGTTTTGAGTCTGAATTATCAACCATACTCGTAGAAGTCGATGCTAGTCACTTAGCAATGTCAACACAAACAAGCTTTGGCATTGTATATTGTATTGAGAACATCTCAGCTTTATGATTTCTGTGTCATTGTATATTGTATTCAGAATAGCTGGGCTTTATGAATTCCGTGGCAATGTACATTGTATTCAGAACTTCTCAGGAGTACACTGACTACATAGTCACTGCAACTGTGGAGGCAAATAACAAGGGCATGAAACATTTTTCTAGAAGGGCCGGTTCACTGAGTTCTGTGCCACTAGGTGGACCTGTTAAAGCCTGAAAGCAGCAAAACAAGCTGGTGCAAATGTAGTTTTGGAACATTTCTTTACTTACTAGTTATAGTGTAGTTTGGTTGACTCAAGGCAGGGACTTGCTGTTCAGCAGCCCCCTTTTGGAATTATTTGCTATGTCAGAATATAAACCAATTATTACGGTTTTTCAAGCTTTCCATTATTCCCTTGAGTTGTTAGCATATCTTTCTCCGTTAAAATTTGCATATCTTTCTCCGTTAAAATTTGCATTGTGGGATTGAAATTATTAAATGTTATTTAAATTAATGATATAGTATATATGTATTAATAAAAATAATAAAATAAGTTTTTATTTTTTTATGATTTCTTTTTATAATTTAAAATTTATATTTATAAATAAAATAATATACTTATTTATTATTTACTTCTATTATGTTATAATATCCTCTGCATATTAAATTACATAATTGTAATTTATTTTTTTAGTGTAAATATAAAAACAATAGAATTTATCATTTGGATTTTGTGTTTTACCTAATAATATAGTCTAACAATAGGGGAAGAGATGAGTTTTATCTAGGAATGGAATTTGAAGGGCAAATTGCCTGGTGATTTACCCTTCAAATACACGTTAAAAAATTACTAAACCATAAAAAATCTACATTGAAACTATGAAAATAGGTTGGAAACTCTAAAAAACTGGTCTTTTTTGAAATTCCAACCTTTGTTTTATCCAAAATAATATTGAATATGGAAGAGAATGAAGTAGAGTAGTTAGGTGCAAGTTATAAATGGAAACAATGCTACATCAAGAAGAATCTAAATGATCAATATGAATGAAGAATTTAATTGATCAAGATGGATGAATGGGTATCCGTGATTTACTTCGATTGAAAAAATACACTTTTATAGATTTTAGTAGTAAAAGTAACATAAACTTAAACATCAAATAATTATCTAACATGATTGTAATTATAAAAATATATTATTATTATTATTATTATTATATTATTATTATGGTAATAAATATTCTTTTCTTCTTTCAATGCGTATTATTTTCTTTTGAAAATTGTTTTTGTTGTTTATGCATAGTTTAACATTGGGAATTCATTTTTGTTAATTCTATATTATTTTTAAAGTTATTTATTTGTATGAATGATTGGTGCAGTGTTATTAAATGTGTTTTTAGTAACTCAAGATTCTAATAGTCACTGATTTTAATTTTAGTTTTATTTCATTTTATCTAAAATTTTATTTTTTCCTTTTTCTTATTATTTTCTATTTTATTACTTTAGTTTTTTCTCTATCATTTTCAATTTAAAATGACTTATTATCATATAAAAACATATTTTAAATAATAAATAATTATAAAAATTATATAATATTAGTAAAATTAAAACAATAAATATATATTAAATAAAATATTTACAGTGTAATAATGTTATAAAAAATATTAGTTAATCAAATAAACAGTACATATAATTTATTATTTTTTGATGAAGTCCTTTATGTCTTTTTTTTGTAAATTAGTTGAAGATTTTACATTAATAGTAACAAAAATTTACATAGATAAATCTGTATGTCTTCATGTTTTTATTGTTTTTTAGTTTAATTAAGCTATATGTAAGTGGAAGGTACTCGCCACTATGCAGCCCTTGTTATAATCTATATCAATTTAAATAATTAAAAATATTTAAAGATTAAATATGTAAAAAATTAACAAAAACTCTAATATGCTATTGAAACAATTTTATAGTTTATTTACATAAAAATGGGAAGGATGGCATATTATCAATTTTCTTAACATGAAAATTAATGCACAATTGCAAAATATTTTGCATTCTAAATGGTAAGATTATCCTTCCTTGTTAACTATTGAAATTTGCTTTATTAGATTTTAATATACTTCTATTTTAGTTTTTGGTACTTTTTTTTTAAGAAGAAATGATAACATACTTTTATTAAATAAAAAAAGTTACAATATCCATACTTTCATTAAATAAAAAACAGATACAATATACATGGATAGACTATGAGTAATAGACTCTCCCAATACCCCAAATGTGGGTGCTTAATATGGTGTTAAATTCGATGGGACTGGAGTGGGGGGAGAAAGGCCACCACTTTCCAACTGTGTACAACGAAGTTATTAAACAGCTGATGGATGATGATTGGCATGTGGGCATGACTGCGTTTAAGGGCATTACGGCAGGCAACCTTGATTCATCTTTCACCTCTGCACGCTGTGCTATGTTCTGGCTCTTAGCTCTCATGAATGCCATAGTTATAGCGGTCGCATCTCGAGGCAGGGGAGAGGGCAATAAAACTAGCCTCCACCATGGGTTTGTTCTGTTATTTCTTATGTTATGTGGGTTGAATGCAACGAAGCAGGGATCCTGCTCTGTTAGTTTGGAGAGACGGCCTCAGTCAGTCTCCTGCATTCTCTCCTAAGCGTTGGGTTCCCCCCTGATTGTTCACTTGACTGGCCTGCACCCGGTGTCTCTGGTTGCTCGTTCTGGTTCCCTCAAAGGCGTCGTTGCTGTCGTCATGCCTCGACTCCGCCATAGCATGATCAGCCCCAGAGGCACCCCACGGAGAGCGCCCTCTAGCCCTTCATCCTTCTCTCCCTCCAGTGACTTCATTTCACGCCATTACCCTCGCACTCGCTGCAGGAGAGGTTTTTTTTTGAGGCCCAGTCAATTTCTTTAGCCAGTTCTCCAGGTTCCTCGTCCTCGCCCTCCTTCGGCTCTGCAATCTTCACTTTTAATTGCACCCTGAGCTGTCCCCATATTATTGCTCATGTCTCGGTGCTCTTTCTCGAGGAAGCTTAGGAAGGGAGAGAGACCAGCTCTCATCAGGAGGATCCCAGCTTAGTTTCTGTGCCAAATCCTGGCTCTCTGCGAGTTATGGAGATTCCTGCAAGTAACATTAATGACATGATGATGGAGCCAACTGCCCCGGGTTCGTATGTGAACGATGCAGCTCACGCACACGATCTGTTTGATGTTGGTTGGTGCAGAATCGTGGAGGATCCTCCAGACGCCTAACTCGTGCCATGCAGCTTTGTCTCAGGTTATGCGTCCCAGTACGTAGGGCTTTTGTTACAGTTGATAATTTTTGTAATTGTTATTAAGCCAGGGTTCAATTTGCTTGTTTTTTGGAATGCTTGTAAGCACTGTAAGGCCAAGATAGTTAACACTGGTCCCCATGTTTTTTTTTGGAATGCTTGTAAGCACTGAAAGGCCATGATAGTCTCGTCCAAACTCTTCGTCTTGGACAATTTTCTGTTTCAATTTGCATTTCCTTTTGGGCAACTGGTTTTGACACTAATCATGCTGTAAATGTACACCTTTAATGTGAATAATAGAATAGTCTTATTTAGAAAAAAAAAATAGACTCTCCCAATCTATCACTACATAAACTTATCTAATAATTCCTGAACATAAACCATACTAATTAGTTGGAAACACTTCAACTATATTTTTCCCTATTATAAAAAACAAAAAATAAAAAATAAAAAATCATATATCTGAATAACACCAGGCCCTTGAAAAAAGCCTCATTGAAAGCCCCATGAAACATCCTTTCCTTTAACAATCTGCTAGTTAATTTTGTTTTCTATATATGTAAAAGAAAGTGATCCTCTTCAAAAATAAGATCATCAATCTGATCTTTTTCTTTATAAATATGAAAAAAAGTGATCTCTTTAAAAATAATGATCAACAATCTGAGTCGAATAGGTAAGAGATGGCTCAACAAAATCTGATTTCCTCGAGACGCAGTGTAGGATGACTTTTGCGTGTCCCAAAATATCCATCTCTAATTCAAGCCACTTCGCATAAAAAATACACGTCATAAAGCCAAGAGCTCCGCTTCTATTATTTGATCCAACTACGCTCGACTAGCAAAAATGTGGAGTGTGCAGCCCTAATAACTATAACTACCCTTGCCACATGTCTTGAAAAAAAAACACTCCATCAAATAGCCCCACAGGCAAATTAGGCAAATTGGACCAAGTATGTCATATGACTTGAAAAAAATACGCCCCATCAAATAGCCCCACAGTAAAATTAGACCAAATCCTTAATTTCCCAGCTTCTTCTTGTGATCTTCAGTTCGTTGATCGCTTTCTTATGATGAAATGAGATTGTAATTTTTTAATATTATGTTGGAAGGTTAAACCTCAATTTTTTAAATGGGTAATAAATGTTTGAATGTTTATAGATTTAAAATGTTTTGTGTGATAATTTTAAGAGTTAGTTTAATTGGTAGAGTTTTATTAGTTTAATTGTTGAGGTCTTTGTTGTTAAGTAGAAGTATTATGGTAATCAAAAAATCACACAATAAAATCACGGAATAGATTTTCTTTGACGATATTTTGAAATTTCGTAATTAATGTGGCCAAATTTTTCCAAGAAGAAAAAAAAATCAGTATTTTCCATTTCCCACCATTTGTATTTTCAGAACCGTCCGTGGGCGACAATTGAGGCGTACGTCAAACCATTATAATTTCTATTCATTTCAAACAAAAGTTAATATTTTACACACAATCATTTCCCAGAATAATAAGCCTGGAAAACTGTCCATGGAGTATTAAAGGAAAATCAATCACCCAAAACAGCGGAGAAAATGACTCCAGCTGGCACTTTTGAACTAGTCAATGTGTTTTCGTGCTTCCAATAACTGAATATCATTTGCCAAGAGCACTGGCTCTGCAAAGAGGACATGAAGAGTTGGTGGGGCACAGCAGAAGCCAACGATCAATGCAGGAAATATGGAAATAGTGCTTGCAGTTGGGAAGAATGCGGACCCCATCCTCCTGCTCAATACATCCCAAACAGATAGCACACGATGAGGACGACGGATCATTCCTGTTTCCATCATCATCATCTGCCCTTTCCCTTAGCCTTCCATACCTCGTTTTGGGCAGCGCTTTGATAATCTTAGAGCGGCGAGCCGGGTCACGTATCTTGTATCCACGGATTCTGGAGCGGCTGTGGATAACATTAATATTCAGCATACCCAGCAGCGCGCAAAATCCAAAAAGCAGGGCAAGCAGCCCGTTGAGCTGCTGCAATGCGTTGAGGACATCCCTATTTAACCCTCCCGTAATTGCTTTCAAGTTATGTGTCCCCAGCACCAAATCCAAGAAACCCATCATGATACACATCGTGCATCCCATGCCCGTGCAAAACACGTAGATTGCTATCAATGCCAACGCTGGGTTTAATTCGGAAAATGAGGTCACTCCATTCAACATACGCACTGCTAAATGCTCTAACCTGATTTTAACACAATACAAAAAACGAAAAACAGCCTGCACCTTTTGTTCTGCAAGCGCAGGAGGCTCTGACAGCGCCATCTATAATAATATGTGAAGTAAGGACCGATCTATATATTATTATTGCTGATTTGCAATTGTAACAGAGAAGCTAATCCAGAGTGCTCCATCCAACAGATATGGGCGGTTCCGCCGGCTTAACAAATTCAATTGGTGAAACCCAAATCCCTCTGAACATTCTGCTATAGATATTAGTGAAATAATACTCTCTTGTTTGCATGATCCAGCCAAGACAGAAGTTCAGCGATTTCAGATGAATCGGTGGGAAAGATGATAAAAAATACCCACATATATTTATAACACTAATTTAGCTCTATCAGGGATTCCTCTTTCTGCGGTTTTGGTTGGGCCAGTTGCTTATTAGGATTGATGTTGACATGCTGAAATTTCTCCCGTTGAAAAAACAAATTTCTAGAAGGCCGATGTTCTAGACCCTCTGGTGTGGTTGCGGTCGGGTGTGAGAATGAAATGACCGGTAGGGTTGTGGTCGGTGGAGGTTGGTGGAGGTTGCTATCACTGTAAGAGGATTTACCACCCAACGGCCATTCCCGCGTTGTGGTCGCTGGAGGTTGGTATCACGGTAAGAGGATTTACTACCCAACCGCCATTCCCCAAGTATTAACAATGTTAAAAAAAACGCACATAACTATTAAATATCAGAAACTTAATGGCTAAAATGAAATTGGTGAGTAGTGCTGCAGCGTCACACTTTTGTAACCTGCATACTTGTTTTGATTTTCTTATCGTCCTTTTTCTCCTCAATTTTGGTTAGAAATTGGAAAGTTAAAAAATAAATCAGCCATAACTTTGTTAAAAGTAATTTATCATCCAATTCTTTTGAAAAAAAGATATTTAGACTACATCATCTTAGCTTGTAATTACACTCCCTATCATAGAGTTATTCGAGGCTACTGTTACGTAGCATTTGAGGCTACTGCTACTAATATAGAGTGTCAGATTTTAAACCAATTCAAATTCAATAGTATTTATATCACTTACTTCAAGATTAAACATCGAATATCAATTTGTATTATACTCGCTATTAGTTATGTAGAGAGTTTTTAGATGGACAGTGTCCTGTTAAGACTTCCCATGATAGATCATCGGGTTCCAATAGCTTAAAAAATTGCCGCACCATCACTTGAATTATTAATTTATTAAAAAACTTGCCTCACCATCACTTGAATTATTAATTTATGATTGTTGGGATGGTGGTAAAGCCAAAATCCTAATCCTGGCTACCTAGCTACATGCTTAATGGTAGAATAGTTTTTTTACCCAGGATTTGTATAGGTATATTTTTTTTCTCACAGCCAATATTTTACTTTTCTCTGAGTTATATTTCTAGCCATTTTGTACATTTGGTGGTTAAATCTCGGGTATCTTGGGAAGTTTTAACTGTGTCAATTTATTTTTCCACAATTTAGAATTCCATTTGAATTATTAATTTATAATTGTTCGAATGGTGGTAAAGCCAAAATTCTAATCCTTGCCACATGCTTAATGATAGAATATTTTTTTTACCTAGGATTTTTAAAAGCATATTTTTTTCTTCACATCCAACATTCTATTTTTCTCTTATTTATATTTCAAATTACATTGTACATTTGGTGGTGGTCATTACTTTGGAAAATTTGGGATATCTTGGGAAGTTGTAATTGTGTTAATTTATTTTTCCACTATTTAGAACTCCAGGCACTTTCACATCCAACATTCTATTTTTCTTTCGGTTATATTTCAAGTGACATTGTACATTTGTTGGTGGTCATTACTCTTGAAATTTTGGGATATCTTGGGAAGTTGTAATTGTCTTAATTTATTTTTCTACAATTTAGAACTCCAGTCGCTTTAAGAGTCCATGGAACAATCTAACTACTCACGTGTTGGTTCTGATAACATTTCCTAAAAGAATAAAATTTTATTTATTATTTCATATAAATATTTACAATTGTTATTCCATTATTCAAACTTACTCCTGGCTCCATGGCCATTAAATCATAAAGTCTTATAAAAATAAT
>APFE030457284.1:8365-64768 GCA_000404065.3 Pinus taeda | reverse complement strand
CCCCTAGCGACCTTGTCTGCATGGGACCACATACATCAGTATGCACTAGCTCTAAGATTTCTGTTTGCCTCCTCCTATCATGCACAGGAAACTGTTCTCTGTGCATCTTTCCTAGGGAACAACCATCACAATTCAACTGAATGTTACGAAAGATGGGGAGACCTTCGACCATACCTTTCTTTTGTAACAACATAAGATCCTGCAGATTCAGATGACCAAACCTCTGATGCCAGAGTTGTTCAGCTGTCGACTCTCCTGCAACCATGGCTTGCTTTGGTATACTTTTTTCATCCATCCTGTACAGGCTTCCAACTCGCATGCCTGTTGCAACAGTTTCATCCCTGCAATCCTTTATCACATAGTGCGTCTTGAAGAATTCAACATGCATATCCTGGTCAGCCATCATGGATACAGATATCAGGTTTTTCTTTATTCCAGGGACATATAACACATTTGAAAGGTGACTAATTTTTCCATTAGGCAACTTAACTGAAATCACCCCATGACCTTTAATCTGATATCCATTATCATCCCCTAGATATATTTTTGATCCATTTATAACTTCTTCAAGACTGTCAAAAAATTCTTTATTACCTGTCATGTGTGATGATGCTCCGGAATCGACATACCAGATGTCATCTTCGTTTGATGCTGTTAGGGCACAGTCGACTGTGAACAGTTGAAATTCATGACTGAAGTCTTCTTCTTCTTCTGCAAAATATCCTCTATGTTTTGGATTTACCTGTCTCCTCCTTGCCTCATCAGCCTGCTTCTTATGATAACAATCTCTCTGTATATGACCCATTTTCCCACAATAAAAACATTTCTTTTCATAATGATTTGCAAGCATACCTTTCTGAGAGTGCGGATTCCTCTGTGATGTTCCTCCTCTCTGCTTTGATTGCTGCTGTGACTGCCTTCCTTTGGATAGTCTTCGTTTTGCAACCAGCGCGAGATCGTCACTTTGGGGGTTCAGATTCAGGTTCTGCCTTCGATCTTCCTCTTGCTGCAAGATCGCAGTGAGATCATCGAATGAGGGTGCTTTCTCCCTTGCTGAGACTCCAGTGATGAAGGTTTGAAAATCATCACGCATCCCATTCATCGTAATTTCAACAAGATCTTCATCAGCCACCGCCACTCCAGTGGCCCCCAATCCGTCCTTAACATCTTTGATTCGCGCTACAAATGCAGTAGCAGACTCCCTTTCGTCCATTCTCATCGAAAATAGCTTGCTTTTCAGAGCCAAAACTCTGTTTGTATTATGGGTCTCATAGAGATTTTTGATTTTCGTCCAGATCTCAGCAGACGATTTACAATCTCTGATGTGTGCAATGACATTGTCTTTCACAGACATCTTCAGCAGGACTTTGGCTTTGTTTTCTCGTTTTTCCCAGTCTTCCTTCTGTTGGGCTGCTGCCGGTTTCTGCTCATCGCCTGTCACTATAGCCCAAGCATTCGCACCTTCGAGCAGAGTCTGGATCTTGAACTTCCAGTTTGTGAAGTTCGATCCGTTGAGTTTACCAGACTCGTTAAGGTAAGACTCCATTGTGTTACTCATTTTGAATCTATTTAACAATAAAAAACAATACCTGTCAGATCGATCTGTTGCCTCTGCTACCGATCTGCAGTGTCTGGCACTCACGCTCCAATGAGCAACTTCGGCGTTTCCAACACAGCCGAATCACCGATCTGATCACAGTTGATCCGATCCACCTCTTCCGGATTGATCTGCCACTTCGCCGATCCTGCTCTCCTTGCAGATCGCCAACACGAAGTCGAGGTTTCCCGCAGATCTCCTCTTGTGCCTTCCCGATCTGTCTCTCCCGGACTAATCTGCACCTCCGCCGATCTGCTCCGTTTGCAAAGAGCCAAATGAAGTTCACGTTGTTCAGGGATCTGCTTGGTGCTGCCCCGAGCGAAAAATCCACACTAATTAAAAAACGCTTAGAGTAAAAAAATTGGCGCGTTTTTCCCAGCAAAATCCGCGCTAATCGAGCTTTCTGGCACAATAGCGCGATTTCTCCCTCAAAATTCGCGCTCTAGCGCGATTCCTCCCCGAATTTCTATGTTCTAGCGCGATTTCTCCCTGAAATCCCGCGCTAATCGGTCTTCTGGCGCAACTGTCAGCGCAAAATCCGTGCCAATCGGCCTTTCTGCTCAGAAAAAAAAATTTCCGAGTCCGAGCCAGGTGTTCTGCAGTCCACCTGCTCAATCGAGCGCAGAGCTCTCGTGTACACACTCAGCCACACAGGCACTTCTGCCACACAGGCAAGCTAGCTTCTACTGGCACTTCAGCCTCACAGGTGACAAAGATCAGGCTCACTCAATCTGAGCTCTGATACCAAGATAAAATATGCACTGAATTGAAAAGAAAGAGATGTATCTCTCAGGTGTGGCCTGCACCTGGAGACTACACTCACAAAACTTGAGAGGATTCTCTCATTCACTCTATTACATTCAATCAAAAGATTACATCATTAAATACAATACTAGGAAATAGGAAGTTGTACCCAAACCCCATAACTATAGGAACTAATCCTAAACTAGGGAGAAAGTTACAACAAGTAAACATATTTCTCCATAATTAATAGAATAATATTAATTATTCTCAACTGTTGGTTAATATAATATAATAATAATACTATACGATAAATATATAATATATACCATCAAAATTTATCAAAGAAAGAAGAAGTCCTTTTCTGAGTTGCAGAGACTGTCAAGTTTTACACTAAAAAATTTACACTTCATCCCCTCATAAATGACTAATATTTCATGATAGTAATATAATAAACAATAATATTTAATTATATATCAATAATTTTTATATTTATCATAATTTCGTATATAAATGCCCCTATACTATACCAATATTGTTTCATCAGAAAGTTGATCCATTAGCATTCTTGATGGTATTCTCATGAGGAAGTTGATGTGTGACCAATCTTGATGGTATTCTCATGAGAAAGTTGATGTGTGACCAATCTTGATGGTATTCTCATGAGAAAGTTGATGTGTGACCAATCTTGATGGTATTCAATATCTATATGTGATGTAATCTTGATGATATTTAGTATTTATATGTGATGCATTATGGGTATGTGGGGATATCATGGGTGTATGGTTAGATTTTGTATTTTGAAATTATAATAAGTTAAATATTTATTGTAAAACATTTTATTAGTACAAATACAAACAATTATTAATAGAGTTTATCATTTTTTTGTTAATGTCAATTAATATAGTCTAGTAATGGGCAAAGAGGTTAGTTTTATTAAAAAGAATATTGAATAAGGAAGAAAATGAGATAGAGTAGTTAGATGCAACCTACAAATGGAAACAGAACTATTTTAAGAGGATTCTAAACGATGAGTATGAGTGAAGAATTTAAGCGATTAAAATGAATGAGTGAATATCATTGATTTACTTCGAGTAGAAGAAAAACATCATTATAGACTTTAGCACTAAAAATAACGTAAACTAAAACATCACATCACTATGTAACATAATTTTAATTATAAAATAATGTCATCATTATTATGATTAATCTATATATATATATTAATAAATAAATAAAAAATATATCAAACAAATAACAAAACTTAATACACCATTAACAATAAAATTTAAAATATTTAAATAAGTTTATAATTTTTTTTAACATAAAAATCATTGAAAAAGATTGCATTTCGTCCATTTACTTAACATAAAATTTAATTTATTATTAGAAAATATTTTGCATTCTAAATGATAAAATTTTCTTAATTTGCTATTAATTATTTTTATTTTTCTTTTACAATATGATGATGATGATGATGATGATGATGGTTAACGTCCACTGAGACCAAATTGGTCTATCAGACCTATAATTTCTTAATTTCTAATTGTCTGACTCCTTGTCTTTCTTGGCGAGATTGGTGATGTAGCTTTCCTTTTTCCTTCTTATGGTCTTCACTTCCTTTATCTTGCAAATCTCCTTCATCTCTTCTGGTTCTTGGGACATTGGTGTCTTAGCTTCACATCTATTGTGTCCTCCTTTTGGAGATAGTCAGAGAATGCGCGTTATTTGAAACCTCATAACTGTCGATGCTTGAGGGGTTGTTGAGTTCACCTTTTTGTTGTTGGGCGGGGCTTTCCCCCTGCTTGTCTTGAGAGTTGTTTCTATGTTGCCCGATTTCTTGTAATTCAGAGTTTTCTCGAGAGTATTCTTCTTGCATGACAGTGTAGTGTTCTTTTTGTGCTCCTTCCCACCATGTGGATCTGTGGTGAGTTTTTCTAGAAAAAATTTTCTCGGAGGCTTTTGGGCAATTTTTGGCTAGGTGGCCTGTCTCAAAGCAAGATCGACATCTGAAGAAGAGACTTTCATAATCGAGTTTCTGGTTCCACACATAGTCTTTACTTGTTAGGTGTATTTCTGCTGGGAATCCCGCGCTGAAGTCCATTTCCACACAGATGCGTGCATATGTGGTTCTGGCATATTCCTCTGTTTCTGGGCACCTGCAGTAAAATTTTCCAATTGCATTTCCAATGGCTTCTAGCGAAGAGAAATTCCAGAGATGCAAGGGTAGATTTGGCAATCTCACCCACACTGGTGCTGAGGTTATTACTGTTGTTAAGGGATCGAAAGATGGGTTCCATGGCCTCATGAATAGGCCTGATTTATCCCAAAACCAAGGGCCAGAATCTAGAATACATTGTCTGCTTTCACGGTTTTCAAAATCTACTATAAAGAAACCCCTAGCACAGGGGTAGATATTAATTGCACCAGAAATTAGAGGCTTCCATACCTCCGTGATCCAACTATGGAGAGCTGTGAGCCGCGGCCAAAAACCATTGAATCGGCATATTAGGGCACTCTCAGAGAACTTCAAAGCCTCATTGAGTGAAGCTTGGACCACCTGGACAGTGGGAGCTGGGGCTTCACTGACTATATTTTTATCCAGAAGAAAAAACCACTTTCCTTACCTACAAAAAAGTTACAATATTCATGGATCCATTGGGATCCATTTTTCTTTATCAGTAATGAATTGTCCCAATCTATAACAACGCTGAAACACTATAAAAAGTTAGGTTCTTACGATTGACGATGACACGCTGAAATTTATGTTTATAGAATAATCTAATTTCTAGAAGGCTGGTTGTTCTAGAGAAGTTAGGCTCTTACGGTTGACAATGACACCGTGAAATTTCTCTTTATGGAATAATCTAATTTCTAGAAGGCGGGGGTGTTCTAGAGTCTGGGGTGGGTAGAAGAATGAAGTGACTGGTAGGGTTGAAGTCGACTCGGTGGACGTTAATATGACCGTAAGTGCTGCAGCGTGACACTTTGGTGACCTGAATAGTTGTTTTGATATTTTTATCGTATTGTTTTCTCAATTTTGTTTACAAATTGAAAATTTTGAGTGATATAATTTTCATAAATAATTTTAACAAACCAAAAATCATAATAAAATAATTTTATTAGAAATAATTTATCATCAAATTCTTAAGAAACGAAACTTAAATATTTAGAATGCATCATTTTAGATTCCAACGAAAATTATGCCTTTAGATTCCAATTATAATTATTTAAAATTATACTGTTCACAATTATTTTAATATTTATTAGATGTCTTCGTTGAGTCAACATGATTTATTTATTCTTGATTGCTTTGAGAAGAGTATTATTGGAATATATTATCCTATATTATAAATCAATAAGTATAAATATATGAACAACTTAAAACGAAATGGTAAATTATGAGGTTTTGCGTGTCAACGGGTGACACTCCCCATGGTTGGTTCCGTTCACATACATATCACTATAGAATACTGGACTTTTGCGTGTCAACGGGTGACACTCCCCATGGTTGGTTCCTTCACATACATATCACTATAGACATATCACTATAGAAGACTGGACCACGTGGATTTATTGTCTTTATTGGGTTGAAAAGTAACACCATGTTTCTTCAAATCCTCGCTGCTCGTTAAATGATAATTTGATGATGTTTTTGTATTTTTCATACTTTTTATTATCCTCGCTGCTCGTTAAATGATAATTTGATGATGTTTTTGTATTTTTCATACTTTTTATTTTAAGTTTTATTCAAATTCGTGAGTGTTGATATCTTTTTAGATAAAAACTCTCACTTTCAACTCTTTTTTGATTTAAATTTTCATTAATCTCCCTCTCAAAATACCTTATCTTTTCTTAAGTTAATATATGTGTTTCTTCATAATATAAAAACATATTTGAAAAAAATCCATATATCTTCCAAAGAAAAGTTGTGTCGAGATCCATCTTGATTCTTTACCTCACGGACATATATGAGTCCACTCACTTTTGTCACTTTTTATTCTACTTAAAATCAATTGGGAACCTGAAAAGAAAAAAATAACAAACTTAAACAAATAAAACCCTTAATAACTTTAAAACCATTCAAAAAAGCATCATATGCATATATTGGCAACAAAATTACAACTTTAAAACCATTCAACCCCTTACTAACTTTAAAACCATTCGGAGCATGATCATATTCATATACTCGCAACCAAATTCCAAGTTTAACCCTATCACGTATCTATCATTCGAGGTTGATGTAAATCGTTTCAGTCCCTTATAATATTAAAATTAACAGTGCTAGAATATAATGATAAATCAATACATATAAGTATATATGAAAAATAATATTAATAAATCTACAAAGATAAAGAGATGACAAGTTGAGCCAAAAGTCCAAGAAATATTTCTAAGCATTTCCAACGAATATAAAAAGCTTTTTTGGAAAATTATCTATAAATGGAAATAGCTCAATGGAATCCACGAGCAATCAACATTCAACGAGGAACGGGGAGTTAAATCGCCTTTTCCACTCCAGGAGCTTAATAATTTATTCCCTTGGTTCTCCGATTCCAACTGTTGTAACAGTATTTAAACATAAGTATATCACAATATTTTACAAATTCCAAAATAATAAAAATATTTAACATGTCATTTTTTCACAAGTTATCACACTTTACCTGCATTACGATAGTGTAGCTCATGGTTTTCGTGCACACGCCATGGTCTTGTAAAGACATAAACGCTTGTGGCTCATATTTTGATGTACGTTTGTGTTTATTTATTTTGAAATTTATCAACGCTTCTTTGTTCATAGTGGCTAAGAAAAACCTGCCCTTGGGAAAACTGCATTTATATTTTTCTTTTATAGGCCTAATTGATAAAAAGGTTGTAACTCCAACAAAAATATAACATGAAAAGATCATGTAAGATATATTTGGATAAGACAAGGAAGATTTGACTTGATTTTAACTTTTATATACACAATTTTATTTTAAAAACATATACATGTGGTTATCTCAAAACATATTGTGTCCACTACCCATTTAGAAACTTAAACATATACACATAGTTATCTTAACAACATATGGTTTCAAGTTTGAGTACTCACCTAAAAAAATTTAAAGCGTCAATTTGATTGGAGCAAGCAATAGAAGCTTCAACTAATAACACCATTGCTTCCTTAATTGAATCCTTTGTCCCTTCTGTTATGTGAAATCTATGACCGTGGACATAAGTTTCTTCCCTAGGCCTCATGGGCTAACCTAGAACAACAGAAAGAGTAAGGCACTAATGTTTCCCATAAATTAAATAGATAACAAGATGAAGCCTACCTAGAATTTATAGTATGCTTCACTCCTTCCTTGGCTTGAATGCTCTAATCCTAGCTCAAAATTATATTATTAGAACATGCACAGTAAGATAACACAAGCCAAGGATCCACAAAATATATGTAGCATCATCTATTCACTTTTTTCAATAGACCAGCTTGGTATTAAAATATATGAAACCATAACATCATATATAGGAAAACAATGAACTATTTGCATTAATGGAAATAGAGTGAGTTACAACCAAAAATAGGTGTTCATCCTGTAAAAGTGCTCCCCTAAGTTGAATTGTTATTTGCTTGCCACAAAGTGCACCTCTAATCATCGTAATGCATGGCAAGATACCTCTCACATCAACAACATAAGGGTAGAATCACTCTCCAAAATCCAACCCCTATCTTATGGATGGCCACAAATATAGAGAAAAGGAGGGTAATTTTGGACATCTTATCCATTTACCAATCAAGGACTTTACATCCACTCTTGATGGGAGGATAAGATCAGAGGATAAGGGCTGAAAAGTCCAACATGGGATAGGATAGGATTCAAGACTTTTATTTGAAGTAAATGGTTACAACAGATCTTGGAAGCTTCAGGAAGAAGAGGCTTCGAGATTCTCTGTCTTTTCCTCGAATTTATAGAACCAATGCAAGTGCATAGTGGAGTGACCTATACATGATCAACGCAGTCCACAATGGAGAAACCTGGTTTTCAATGCTGTCCAGTAGGAGGTCAAGGAGCGTTGGTCCCTAAAATCACTTAAACAAGGTGTCTTCACATAGAAACTCAGGGATAAGAATGAGTCATGCTTAGGGATTTGTTTTATGATAATGAGAAAGAGGTCAAATGATGTTGATTGATCTATTTAAAGTCCCATTGATGATATGTGGTAAATTGTCGATAACAGATTGTCCCCTAAAGCGCAAAGTAATAAATGATAGGTGATGACTGAAGTTATTTACCTTGTTACAAGTCGGGATCAAGAACAATCAACTAGATTATTATCTGTTACAATAAATTTATATCATGACATATTTTCTAAGGGAGGCATATGCATACTGAGGACATAAGATAACATTACGTGTACAATGATCAAAATACGTCCACAGATGAATGATGGTGGACCCATGACTGGATGAAGGCATGTATGATCATGGACATCACACATTGTGATCTTGTATTTCTCCTAAAATCATAGCTCGGATGGATGAAACTAGATTTGAGGTATTCTATCTCATTCAAACGACCAACCAATGTACGGGTTTAACCATGTGAATCAATGAGCTGGAGTCAAACATGGTAGACACCATCTAATTACGGGCCAATGATGCAAGTCATTAACAGATGTGAGAGAAATTTCCCATGATGTTAATGGATCTCAAGGTACTCTATTACAATCTGTATGGTGTGAACAAATAAGTTGATGTCGAACATAACACAAAATATTTCGGTTGAAGGCCAATGTTATAAACATGTCACCAAGAGTGAGGAAAGTTGCCATTGATGTATGTAAGCACCAAGGTTCCAAGGGGAATTTCTAAGTCAATTTCTTGGATAATGATATGATGTCGACAAGAAGTGACCCATTGCATCAGGGCCTTGCTATATCGCCCATCAACGAAACGAAAAAGGGATAATGATTTGAGATAAAATGATTAAAATGATGTTGATACGGAACCATATCAGGAAAGGAAGACATGTAATGAAGGCTTAACAATATTGTAGTAGATATTAACTAAATGAATTCTCTTGAACACAATGGTGACACTGACATGAGTTTGAAGCATTGGACCAAAACCAAAAATGGAGGTTTTGAAGCAGTATAATAAACCAAAATACAAGAAAATTTCCTAGCCAAACAACCACAAAGATGAAGTGGAAGACTATTGTGTTCAAGAGTGACTTGCTGCTATTAGAAAAATGGAGTAACCTATTTTCCCAATTTCCCCTACCATACTGATCAATAACTCTTTATTTTTTAACAAGCTTGAGGAGGATAACATATGCCTAATCTGTAATTTCATTCTTTGGATATTTCATCCTTCGGATGAATCCCTCTGAGAATATTTAACTAACTTAGAGAAGGAGAGGTTTAGTCTCGTCATGGATGATGATTCCATCATTGTTTGATGTTTTAACGAGTACAACAAAGGTAAAACTTGACATATTTTTCATTTTTAGAGAGTTTGAAAAAGAGGTGGGAAATAAAAATCGAGATGTTCCTTTTATTAGATAGTCCCTTAGGTCTGAAAAGGTAGAAAATAATACTGAAGAGAACCTCTTCGCCATGTTAGACTAATGTATTTCTTTTTCTTAGGTAGTATATCTCATTCTGGAAGAGGGTTAAACTTATACTGAGTAGACATATTTTCATTTATTTTTATGAGTTTGAAAATACATTTTCTTGGCAATCCTTTCTTATTTTCGGAGTCTGAAAAGAGCTAAAAGAGGATTGCATGGTGCTCCTTTCTTGTATGTTGACGGAGTCTGAAAGAGTGATAAAAGTATACTCCTTGGTCAAAATAATTTATTCAAAGCATGGAAAAATCTATTAAATAGTTATTGAGGTGCTTAGAACATCACAAAATGACTAAACATACCCATTTCATGGTAAAAATAGGTTGTAACTAAGTCAAAACATTAAATGCAAATAAAATAATGGAAGAAACAACCATAAATATCTAAAATGGTTATTCACATTTACCATTTCACATTTACCTTCAATAATGAGAGTTTTGAGTAGTTTTTCTTTCCCTTGATCTTTTGTAGTTGATTGCGCTAATTCTGGTGGATCATTTCAAGTGTTGATAGGAGCTAAGACCTTTCTCTTTCAATTCATGTTTCCTTTTTATGGTTTCATGCAATTTGTACATATTTTTGAGAGCCTTGGGGTTTTAAAAATTTACTCTAGGACCAATGCAGACCCATAGAGTTGAAAAATACATTGTAACTAAATCAGTATACAGTATAAGCAGGGGTGAAAAGAATCTATATCCTTCCTTGGGAGTGCATTAGGAAAAAATCCCAATTTTGTTTGCCAGTTTCCCCTCAAATTTCATAGTTTTGTTACATGGAAAGAATCCTAATGGTCTCCCTTTGATGTTTCAAGTCTTCTTTAGCATAAAAATGCTTTCATTTGGACAGGAAAAGAACATGAAAACAAGATTTGAATGGAGCTAATGATCCTGCTACCATCTAGGGATTAAGGGATTGTGGATTGTTGAAATATTTTGACTTCCTAGTATGAGGCAACAGACGGAGCTACTAGAATATCATGTTCATGCATGGGATATATGAGAATATTTATTCTAGTTTTGAGAACATATTCTCGAGATCACAGTAGATGACATATTTGTTGATTGGGTTATCCAAGAGAGGTGCCTCCATCTCTCTCCTAGGTGGGAGAAGGGGTGGAGAAACAATGAAAGGAAATATCATTACTTAAGTGCAAACCTCAATGCAAATCATCTAGAGATGGAAACATCATTATTAAATATGTAACCAGTTTTCCCTTAAGAACGATCTTGTTCATTATTACCATATTAATGGGTAGATTGATACTACATGTGGCCAACAAATCATACATGTAGTACTATGTGGAGTGCTTAGAGAGATTTTTGCAACTAGAATGAGGGGGTATTGGTTAAAATGAAGGAAAAACATTCTAAAGCAAGAGATGATGCAGTTCCGTCTTAGTCTCTTTTTCCCTAGAACAGATTCCACTACTTCAGCCTCAATAGATTATGCCTGATCCAAGGGTACCACGTTTGAGGAGGTGGATTGATCATATGTCCCAACATGTAGGTCTGTGAACAATTAGCTTCTCACCAACCTTCTTTGGTTGGTTTCCTGGATAGTTCATTATGGTCAATGATTATCCATACGTAGGGATGGATTTTTGTGATGACCATGAGCTCATGCTTCCTAAGGGAGAGAAATGGGATGTTATAGGTAAGATATTTCGACCATTTGAATTTTGTAAAGTTTTACAATTTTTTTTGTGTTTTCTTATGTTTCTGAGACTTAAACTATTAATTTGTCATGTAGATATTGGGCCTATCAACCAATAGGTGCTTCATATCTCCGTCATACAGGAGAACAACCACAAGTAGCAGTACAACCAACATAGGTTGATGTTGTAGGACATGATGCGCTGCAAGATATAAATGTAGTCGAGATCCTAATAGAGGTGGAGCATCACATGGAGGGGTTAACATACATTATAGATGAGACCGCAATTGACTAGGTTCCATTATGACTTCAGCAACACACCATCGGAGTACCTAGCCATATTGGTTAGTTATTATGCAAAATAGCTCATTCAGTGGCTTGTTATCATGCACATTTTGATTAATCTATTTCGATATTTGCATGTAGTTTTGTATATGGGTGGTGTTGACATATATGTCTCGGGCACAAATTATTTAAGGCCAAACTTTATATCTTTATATATATATATATATATACATATACATATATAGTGTTTATGTGAACCTATTTCAATTTAAATGATGGGATTTGTATTGGAAGTTATTTATATTCATTGCAAATATCTATCTAGAACATGGTTAACAAGTGCATCTGTCAATGTATTCAGATTTCTAGAAATCTGTTCATATTGTATGAAATAAAAATGTCTTTCTAGAAGTCGAACCCTTAAAACCATACGGAATATGGTAGGACTTATAACTGAATAAACATTAGCAATTTGTAGTACTATGAGTTGTAAGTCATGTATGACGATTGAATGCCGAATACCAAGTGAAATAGAATCAGGCATTGGGTTGACCATAATGTTATACTCATCAGTATTTTTTGTACAGAGACCCATAAAAATTTGTTGCAGACTCAATAAATCGCCACTTGGAGTAAAGCTAGCCCACGATGTGGAGGATAGCTTCCGACTACTATGACAAACATCATCACCACAACCAAAATACAGTTCAAGTGATGCCAACATTTGCAAATGAAATGTAAAAGGCATCAACATAAACCTTAGGAAACTCTAAAAAGGCACACCAAAAACACACTCAACACACTTATAAATAGTATGTACACAATGTTACTATGCATGACATGAATCATATTATCTTTTAAGTTACAACCCATTCCTAGGTTGCGCCAGTGGAATCCAATCAAAATCGACCAACTCATAGGCCCATTTTGCAAGGAAAAGCTTGAGAATATATGGACCTCACCACATAGGTTGGAACTTTCCTAAGCCTAACTTATCAGATTCTTAGTCATATAACATAATGAGGTCTCCTTCTAAGAAGACATGAGACTTAATAGTTTTTTCATATTGCACACTAATACATATTTAATGAGCTTCATTCGCTATAGCAACATCACACTATGTCTCATATAATTGGGTTATCTGTAAACAATGAACCTCTTCTACAGATGTGGCAGGAAGAAGTTTGACAATTAATTTCAAAGATGGAATCTAAAATTTGAATGGAAATATTGATTCCATACCATAAACCAAATGAAAGGGTGTTAATCTGGTAGCGGTCCTTATTGAAGTTCGGTATGCCCACAAGGAAGCATAAAGGACCAGATTGCAGTCCAATTTATGGACCCCTTTTATAAGTTGAAGCATAATTTTAAGGACTTTATTGATAGCCTCAACTTATCCATTAGCCTAAGGGTAGTACCGAGTGGAACTTTCATGGGAAATTCCCAGCTTAGGAGTTAGTTCATTCATCATATGATTCCAAAAATGCTTTCCATGATCTGTAACTGTGGCTTATGGCACACCAAACTATGCAATGACATGATTGAAAAAGAAGTATGTAGTTGTTTCACTATTGTTGTTAAATGTGGGCATCGCCTCAACCCACCTAGTAAAATAATCTATTTCGGAAATGATATAACCATGCCCCCCACCGAATGAGGGTGAGATGTCACGAAGTTGAGATCCCATTTTTCAAAGCGTTTGACGGTGATAACAGAATGCAACATACTAGCCAAAACATGGGTCTTACAATCATAAATTTTCCATGCATGACATTTCTAGACAGTGAGAATGCAGTCTCAAAAAATGCTATGCCGAAACTAACTAGAGCGTAAGATATTATTCGCAGTAGCATAGCTAGTTAACTGACCACCACATTCCCCCGAGTGGCGTTCATTCAAGACTTTCTGAGCTTCCTCATGCATTAGGCACCTTTGTAAAATCGTATCAATACCACATCTATAAAGATGGTCGCCAACGGTGATGTAAGTCTTGGCTTGGTATTTAATATGTCGTTTCTTAGAGATAAATCATAATGTCTCCATACCATAGGCCAGATGAGGAAATCAAAAACAACTACTCATCAGGGAGAGCATCACCAGATGTCTATTTGGAATTAGGGGTACGAAGGTCTCATATAAGCTCAGCAAAAACTAAGGAATTATTCATCTAGGTTTTGATGAATTCCAGGTTAAACTATCATAATATAATGATCCATTTAGAGTATTCCCCCCCTAACAATTGACATGAAAAAATGTATCTCATAGGGTTGCAATATTAAAGTATCATAGTTCTCCAAATCAAAATGTAATGGAAAAACCTTTGAACACCTTAAATGATTGCCAAAGCCAAATTTTCTACATGAGTATACATGATCTCAGTATGAATGAGATTCTGAATAAGATAATAAATGGGGTGTTTTGTACCTACATTATGTTCATGGACCAATACCATTTCTATAGTAGAAATGGCAGAAACAAGTTATAAGAAATAGTCACATTGGTAATTAGGGTGATATAATAGAGATGCTCAAATCATAAAATCCTCCAAGGCATCAAACGCTTTCTAAGCTATGTTATCCCAATCAAAGGGAAACCATTTCTTAATAAGGAGAGTAAATCCTTTGTTCAACTTAGTGTAATTCGGGCTGAAATGTTGCAGGAAGTTCGATTTCCCTTGAATTCATTATAACTGAACAAGTGGAGAAGGCACAAGAAATTCGATGATTGCCTGCACTTTCAGAGTATCGATGTGAATTCCATGTTTCAAAACAAGAAAAAAAGAAGCCAACCATAACTAACGCAGAACACACACTTGTGTGGATTTAACTGAATATTATAGTGTCTACGCCTTAGGGAAATGTCCCTGAGATGCATCAGATGATCATTCTGATGCCTGGAATGAGCATGGAGATCATCCAAATAGGGTTGCATGATATGTTTGATATCATGAAAAGCATAATCCATTGCCCATTGAGATGTGGCCCCAACATTCTTCGGACCAAATGGGAGTTTTTGGTAACTGAATTTACCTTAGGGACAAATAAATGTAGCCTTATATTGATCCACAACGAGAATGTTGATTTGATTATATTCGGAGAAACCATCCATGAACGAATAGATTTCATAATCATCACAGTCATCAACAATCTAGTCAATGAATGGGGTCAGGTAATTATTATTTGGACACATACACATAATGTCCCATGTTTCTTCATGATAGGGACAATATTCGATACCCAGTTGGTGAGAGGAATGGGGCAGATGAAACCAACATGAAGGAGTTTTTCAACTTCACTCTTTATTGCAAGAATCTTCTTTGGATGGACTAGATAGAGGCATTGTCAAACTAGTTTAGCATTAGGATAATTTTAATCTTGTGCACAATGATATTTGGGTTGATACTTGGAATTTCTTCATAATTCCAAGAAAATAAATCATGAAACTCCTCAAAAAGGGATTTATAATTCTCGATATTGGATGGAGAGCAAGACACGCTGATGTGTAGATTTACTACAATACCTAGTTTAATAGAGACATCAAGCAGTATCATATCTTCAATATTCAATATTTTTTATCGGAATTGAATTTGTGGATAGAAACAAAACTCGTAAATATTCGACAAAATTGGGTAGATACATCTCACTAATATTGTCCTCAATGGAATCTAGTAAGGAGGAATAATGATGATGTTTGTCCCATGGGGCAGTGTCTAACGTCATGAACTCCATGATGGTCTCATTGGTAGAGAATACATGAAAGAATGGATCAGAAGACATGCTATAATCCAATGATCCATCAACCTAATGGATCGAAGAAAAGGTATGAGTCACACAAGTTGAATAGATAGCTTCATAGTCTAATTCAATAGGGTGAAGAGGCATTCGGTTTCCAAACCTATGGATGCTAGTTTCATCTTGTACAATCGATGGATTAGCCTAGAAAGTAGAATATGATATCATATTAATATAAGAAACCGAAGGGGAGATATCAGGAAGACGACGAGTTGGAAGAAAAGACGTTCCCATGAGTGAGAAATCCTTCAATAATCCAACCCCAACATGTTGATACGAATGTAGATTTTTCCCTACAAGAGGCATAGTTATAGTAACATGAGAATAAGAGGCGAAAAAAATTGAGTTCGGTGATGGCCATAATCTCACCCTTATGAGGAAAGTCAATCATATGGAAATAAGTTAAAATGTCTGTGACCATGGCATAAACCCATGTACGACCCAATAGAATATTATAATGAATAGATTTGTCAATAAATTCCATTTCTATGGACAAAATATTGCCCCCTAATTATACTTGTACGGAATTTAGCATACCACAAAGCTTATACGTTATCATGTCAAAAGCCTTCAATATGGTAGGTGACTGACTCAGTTGAGGTGAACCAATCGCTTTCCAGCAAGACATAGACATAATGTCAGCCGAGGCTCCCTCTTCCACGATAGAGTGGTGAATGTTTATTACCATGAATGATGACCTAAATGATAAAATCCAATTGGGATGGAAGGCAAGGAGTATAGTTTTCATGAATGAAAGAAACTAGGTTGGAATTTGATGGATCCACACATCCGGTAGATGAAAGAAAATCCTTTTCTAAGAAGGGCTGTTTTGCAACACCTCAAGGGTCAACAAAGTTGATGGAGACTAAGGCAAGTCCTAAACTACTTTATAATTTTGAGCAGCCCTGGTGCGAGGGTTGAAAGAAGATTTATGAATAACTCCCTTCGGAAGCTTATATGAAACTCTGTAGGAATTGATGGTGGAGGAGGATCATATGGAGGTGATGCTAAATTGGAAGGTTGATTATTAGCCTAACCATTCAGGATATTCCTATTACCATATTGCTTGTTCCAAGTAACCACCATAAAATCATATTTATGCTTCATGGAAGAGAGCATTAAAACCATGTTAGAGGAAAATGAGTTCCAAGTAACCATATGGGTGTCCTAATTTGGAAACAGGTTGGTCAATACAATGAGAGAAGTGGATGATTTCAAGAACTTATTCACTTCAACATGGTGAGGATAGTAACGAGTAAATTTTTCCTCATTATAGAGTTAATCTTGGGTAACGAGGCTTTTGTTTCTCATTAGATGACTGATTTATTTGTTTTTCGTGTGGTAAATAATATTTCTTCTTTTTACCTTTTACTTTCTTCTTACTTCCTGGTTGTTATTGATATTTTCTCTTTTCAGATGAAATGACATGTGTCTCGAAAGAAGAAATTGCAGGAGGATTGGACAAAGAGTTTTGGGTAAAAGTAGTGAGATCATTACCAGATGGTTTTCTCACTTTCTATGAATTGGTAGAACGAATGATGCCATCAGCAGCATGAGATTCTTTACAAGAAGTGGTAGGAATAATACTCAAAGGTCTTAGAGCATCTAGTATGTTTTCATAGAGAATGCCACATTAGGTATAGATGAGTTTCAAATACTAAGCATGAGAAATTACTTTCTCTTCAGTCAGGACTCTACCTTAGCTACATCCTCTGTGATAGATGGAAACAAGGATTTAATAAGCCATTCCGCTATAAATTGATCTGGAACATAGGCCTTAACCAATGAGTGATGACACCGCCACTCATGAATGTGATCTGAAATGTGAGTGGCTTTAGCTTGTTTGAACTTGGTCAGAAGTTCCATTCTAGTTTCGTATCAGATGGTTAACTAGAAATGTCTAAGGAGGGTGGTAGCCAAGGAACTAAAATCATGAAAGGAAGCTCTAGTTAACTCGATGTACCATTTAGCTACGACACCTGTAAGAGTACATTAGAAAATACATAATCATATGGAATCATCATTAAGGTAGTTCAAAAAACACCATAGATGATATGTCATGACATGGGTTGACATGTCTTCTCTAGGATTCCCATTGGATTTTGGGATATCAAATGGAAATTTGGTGGGAACTATCAGCCACCAAGGCAAATGAGTGATGGGATCCTTGGTAAGGTGAGTCAAATATGGAAATTTGAGAGTTTCCACAAAGGTTAATTTTCAGTTAAAATCTAGTGGAGGATATCTTGGATTCAAAGGAATAACCTGAGTAACAAGTACTTGTGTTCTCTGATAAGGATAGTTTTGATAAAGAGGAACTTGGGAACTAGAATAAGGAGGATTCTAACAACCATCATACATCTAACCTTGTTGACCAACACTAGGATAACCTTTAAAATCTTGGAATGGTTGATTTTGGACATGTTGGCCTTGAAAAGGAACTTAAGGAATACCTTGATAAGGTCTATACTATTTCCCTACAAGATTTTGTATCGTCCTGACATAAGGTGGGTTTAATTGGGATTTTACCATACCATACACATTCTTTCCTATGAGAATTTGAGGAGTATGTTGGCCAAATGGTTGAGATTGTAAGGTACCTTTTAGAGGTTGGGTAACTGGAACCTAAGGGGTACTAGATACCAATGGAATAGGTTGAGATGCAAGGACAGCCGGTGAAGGTTTACTTACATGTATTTGAACTTGTTGAGGTACATATGGATGGGTAGGAATATGAGATGAAGATGGCATAGGTTGAGGATTCAACAATTGGTCCCAAAATGAACCAGGTTGGATGGGAAAAGCAAGTTACCAAACACTGGCATCCTTTCTAGTATAAGAAGGATTATAACCAACTTGAGGTATACCAACAACAGGTTAGCCCCCTTCCGTAAGTGGAGGGGATGACAGAGACAAGTTTGGTCCAGATGGAGGGTACCCAACATAAGGAGACTAAGGTTGTTGAAGGTAACGTTACCAACTAACATAAGGGCCAACCTCCTATTCAATCATAGGTGTAAGTGGAGGATAAGGGGAAGGCTATGTAGAATTCATAATTGAGGTACCATATGGAATTCCTAAAGTGGATCACATGGGAGAGGTTCAAGGACTAGAGGTATTAACAAAGAAGGTACCAGATAAAGACTGATAGCCAGGTGGGATAGATGGGCCACCATATAGATTTTCCTCTAATGATTTTGCAAACATGGATGAGGAAGCAACATATGATGTATCAACAATAGTGGTGGATATGGTTTGCAAGATCAAATCAGGTCAAGTCATGGTTAACAATCCCAATGAATATTTCCACGAGAAATTCACGAGTAAGTGAAAAGAATCAGATAAAGGAGTGTGTGTCATAGTCTAAAGAGGAGGAAGAGGATTAGTCCAATAAAAATGAAGTCCACTCCAATGGACAAGAGTAGACAAACAAGGCCTCGTGGGATTCCTTCAATACTCACAAGTCGGCATGGAAGAGGTTCATTGTCGGGCGCAAAATATATAGTTGGAGGTTTTGTCTGAGACAAAGGAAGAGAAGGAGAATGACCTAAAGTAACAAGTGAAGATGGTTGAGGTTCAAAAACTTGGGTTCAACAACCTGAGAAGGTAAAGTATCTAACTTAGGAAATTTAGGCTTGATAACCTTAGGCAATAAAGTTTCAGGGGCTTCATTTTCGATTATGTCAGATTCACTAACAAGAGTAGAGTTGATATTAGGCTCAGTACTTAAAGGGAAATATGATTCTGGTTGATCAGATTGAAGAGGAGGACTATAGGTAGTTCCAAAATTTCCTGATTTGGTAGTATGTGTCTTCTTATGCTTCTGACGATGGCCGGGAATAGCCTCTAGTGGAAGTGGAGGCTTATTTTACATTCTACAAGAATGATAGAGAAGGGGATTTTGTTCTTCCACATTAGATAATAAATTTTATAAACTAACACAAAAATAAATAAAAAAGAGTGTAATCTATGCATAAAGGTTTAGTAATAACTCATGAACTGCAATATACACCTTGGCGAACCAAGGACTTAACATATGAAATCCAATCTCCCCAAATGTTGTCTTTAGTGGATCAAGGTATACAAGGAAATTGACACAGTTACCTATGTCAAGAATAACAACCTATAGGGAACTCCCAAAATATACTTGATGAAACATGGGAGTAGAGTTCGTAGTAGTGTTGTCTCATGTGTAACTGTTCGATGAGAGCGTTCCCATGTACTTTACGTGCATGGAGCGTCGTCCAATATACCCAAAGGTACATGGAGAACAGTCCTATACACTCACGTATGTGGAATAGGTTTTCACCCATGGGATACAATGGTAGAAAGCAACAACATCTCCTACGTTTAACGATGCCGAAACATGTCTCTATCTGAGAACTCTAAATGTTTGCATTAATGTTACAAATGCTCCTTAGGTTGATTCAATAAATTTTACTGTTTATCTTCAATTAAGTTGTAGTTCTAGGGCTCACAATGAATGTCACCTGAATATCCTAAAATGTAAAATAGCATGAGGAAATGGAATCTTTATGATTCAATGAAAATATATTTAAGGGAAGAGACAAAGAGTATACAACAAACAATATGCCAAATGCAATTCCATTTTCAATGTGATTTTTCCAATTTCAATGCACAAACAAAAATCTAAATTCCAATGCCAATATTTTTCTTTTCAAGTCACATAATTTTCAAAAATGAAGAAAACTAATATTCAAAGTCCAATCACCAATTCAAATAAGCTTTCTAATATGAGGACTACAACAAAAATTCATGCAAGCAACCAATGATAATAACAAACGAAAAATCTTAAAACAAATCCTTACAAAAGGTATCAAGACAAAAGTAAACCAAATGGAGGCTTCAGAGTGACCAGAAGATGCTCAAAGACTCAAGGAAGAGTCACAGGAATCAAGGCTAGATCAAAGAGACAATGAAAGCAAAGACAAACCTGTGCATGAAGAGGAGGCAATGTAGGTGCAGAGAAGGCATTAGTGTCATACAATGTAGGCATAGAGAAGTCTCGACTAAGGTGCAATGCTCTGCCAGAGGACTAGATGGTGTGTTGGTATAGGGATGCAAAGATCGAGCACAAAGATTGTAATTGAGACTCAATAAAAGGTATTCCTAGGTATTTTATTGACTGGCTAATATAGTAAAGGTCTGGAAAAGAGGTAAGGCAAACAAAATTGACAAAGAAACCACCAAGGGAATACACCGATCCCCAGTGGAGTTGGAATTTGTTATGCATAATCTACGATAGCGGACAAAAGTATCTTCCCTAGTCTTGGTGGACTAACCTAGAAGAATAGAAAGACAAAGGCAATAATATTTTCCTTAAAGTAAATAGATAAGAGGATGAAGCCAACCTGGAATCTGTAGTATGCTTCACTCCTTCCTTAGCTTGAATGCTCCAGTCCTAGCTCCAAATGATATTATTAGAACCTGCAAAGTCAAATAACACGAGACAACAATCTACATAATCTATGTAGCATCATCTAATCACTTTATTCAATAGATCAACATGGTATTGAAATATATGAAACCATAAAATCATATATAGGAAAACAAATAACTCTTTTCATTAATAGAAATGGAGTGTGTTACAACTAAAAATTGGTGTTGATCATGTAAAAGAGCTCCTCCGGGTTGACTTGTCCTTTCCTTGCCATAAAGCACACCTCTAATCACCCTAATGCATGGGAAGATATCTCTAACATCAACAACATAAGGGTAGAATCACTCTCCAAAATCCAACCCCTAGCTTGTGAATGGCCACAAATATATATAAAAGGAGGGTATGTTTGGAGTTCTTATCCATTTACCAATTATGAGCTTTAGATCCACTCTTTATGGGAGGATAAGATCAAATGATAAGGGATGAAAACTTTGAGGTAGGATAGGATAGGATTCGAGAAATTTATCGGAGGTAAATGGCTACAACATATCCTAGAATCTTATGGAAGAAGAGGCTATGGGATTCTCTCTATTTATCCCAAATTTCTAGAACTAACGTAGGTGCATAGCAGATCAACATGTAGATGATAAATGTAGTCCATAGTGGAGCAACCAAGTTTTCAACACTGTCCAATAGGAGGTTAGGGAGAGTTGGTCCCTAAAATGATTGAAAGAAGGTGTTTTCAGGCAAAAAATTAGGGATAAGAATGAGCAATTCTTAGGGATTTGTGCCATGATGATGAGAAGGAGGTAAAATGATGTTGATTGATCTAGTTGAAGGACCATTCACCAGATGTGAAAAAATGTCCTATAACACCTTCCTTCAATTTAGGCCATTCTTTTAGTTTCTTAACATATTGGAACCCACGAGGAATCAACAGTCAGCTCTTGGAGTGAGGTGATTTTACATAGTTTCTACAATTATGCTTCGAGCTCCAGCAGATTCAAATCCAATTAACTGCTATTCTTACTAAATTCATTTTTTTGAAGTTCAAATACTCTCCAATGCCATTTGATATGTTGCAAGCTTCCATTCCATGATATTCATAGTGTTTCATTCTAATTCGATAGGCAAGTATTATTCTAACATCTGGTGACAGAGTCCTTTATCTGGCACACATTGATAACTTTGTCTCTCTCAACAAAACTACTCCAAGATGCAAAGTAATTCCCTTGAAAAATCCTTATATTTTCATATCACATTGAAAATTTATTAGTCACTCATCTAGTGAGATATGATATTGGTACTACAGCATTGAATTCCATCATCTTTACTCAAAGGGCCAAACATGTACAAATTTATTGCAAAGCTTGTAATGACTGTAGGTGAATGAATAACTTTAAATTTATTCATTGATAAATGGAATTCACAGAAATCACCGCTATAAAGGATGTACTCTACGATAGATTTAGACAATTTCAATTTGAAATTGGACATCATTTTAATGAGTAGTTAATCTATATTGCACATTAAAGTTGATGTAAAAAAATTTCGAGCAACTATCAAATACATTCTAAAATGCAAAATATGTCCTACAGTATGTCACATTCCAAGCCTGAGTAACACCACTACAAAAATGATGCCTTTTAAGACATTTATTTAGGATGTCTTAAATTTATATTTTTTATCTTAATTGTTTATTATATTTGTAATTATTTTGAATAAAAAATTATGGCATCTACCTAAGTAAACTTTAACGCAAAAACTTCACACATGTACTCTACAATATTTGCCACACCATCTTCATAGCAAATGATGGACCACGATTCAACATGCCTATTCAAGGAGTGGAGGTTGAACTCTATCGAGAGTGCAGTTATGAGGTAATATTTAACTCTATCGAGAATGGAGTTATGAGGTAATATTTAACTCTATCCAAAGTGGAGTTATCATGTAAGCTGTGAACCCAATAAGGGATATTCCCTTATCTCCATAAATTTCATATGATATTTACATTCTTTTGTTGATCTTCTCTACAGGGTTTTCTTTGCAGACTTGGCTCGATGCCATGAATTAATGCCAACAATGGCTTTAGGGTTTGTTTTCATCATGATTTTTTCATTCTCCACTACTACCCATCAACATAGAGAGTCTAATTGACTCCGAGGCTAGTCCTGCATGGACGACCACCTCTCGCTCCATTCTAGGTAACCAAATCAGTTATATTCGTGTTTCTTTTTATTTTTCTGAATGTTTTGGTACAATTATGTTCTCCTGGTGATTACTCCTTTATTTTATATTGCAAGTCAATTTCATTATGGTTGAACTAGAAGTAACCTCAATGAGTATTTTCTACCCATTATTGGTAATTTATATTTCTATCACACTGCGCATTTAACAGAGTTCTTGATAAGTAATATGCATAATTTTTTCCACGAGTCCTCTAAAGTTGTTATGTTGGGTGTTTACTGTTGAAGGTCTTTCTTGTGGCCTTCCAACGAGATGATGTTAACGAGATCTCACCTTACAACTATTGTTTGTCGACCGAACCATAAATCTTTGCTACTAGTTAAATGTATGAGGGGTTTTCTTGCCTTCCTTATGGTTTGTTCCCTATTATTTTCTCAGGGTTAAATTATCATTTTTTACCCTTCCCTTTTGGTTTACCAGTTAGGTCTATGGCTCTTACAATTATTGTATTTTTTTTTTTAGGTTATACAATAGCCTCCTCTTAGAAGTAGGGACAAATGGAACATACCGTACCATGCTTAATAGTTTTAGTTATTCACTCATGGGGAACAACCAGTTTTAAACCCAGACAAAAATTTACAAAACACCCAGAAAAAGGAAAAACAGGCAGTATAATCCCGATACTTGGCAATGGTCAAATATGAATGTTGATAATATTAACATTCTTCATGAAATGGTTGGAAATGTAAATGTTTGGAGCATAATGTTTATTTTAGGTCCCTCACTCTATTAAATTAGTAAGTTACTTTGTTTGAAGTTTTACTATAACTTGTTCCTTCTTTGGCACAAGATCGCGTTACAGTTAATTACATATATTCTTACTGAAATTCATGCCAAAGACTGATTTTTCTTCATGTGGAATTTTGTAACTAGGTAGGATGTGTTGGTATCAATATTAAGATGCTAAATTGGAAAACTTTTAAATTTTTTATTGAATTAGGCATGATCCTCTTTACCAGCTTACTGTTCTATTTTCTAAAATTATTTTCCAGTGTCTTTATTTTTTTTAATTAACATTTTCTATAAAGCACACATGATAACTTATTATTTTTATTTTTACTTCTAGTACTAGCCGTACCCCCTTATACATATTGTACTCTATGTCTAGACTTGACTTACCTTTTTATACTTATATCCATGCAACCTAAATTATTGTTTAAAAAAATTAGTTCCTGCCAAAAACAATACTTTCGTATTTTGTTGTAAAGTAACTAGAAGGATTCAATTATTAATCAATTTCGTAAAGAAGAGCAAGTAATGACAAACCATTTTATGGGAGAAATGTTGTAGAAAGTTAGTGCTCTAATAGGAGTAGACATACGAACAAAATTTGGCATTGCTACCTTTTGAGGTGCTAGTAGATTATGGTGAACATGGTCTGTTATGGTATCTGTTCAATATTTTGTTTTGTTTGTTTAAACAATGACCAAGAATTCTATTAATTACTTTGCGCCTATTCAAAAAGGAATTGGCAACACCAGAGGCTTTCACTGCTAATCCTTTTCTTGTTTGGGAGTTCTATCATTACACAACGTGAGATCCGACCAACTTTATGTTCACTTTATTCTCCTTTATACTTATATCAAACTCTACAAACTCTCTATTTTTATATTATAAGTTGTAATGAGCTATATCTTTTTTTCTTTTGCATCAATGTAGAGAAGCATTTATATGCTTATTCAAATAGTATTGTGTGTTGCATGGACATATGATGATTTAAATACATATGGCACTCAAATTATCAAGCATGTAATTCCCATCATAGAAGGGGTATAATCATTCAAGAATAAATTAATGAAATTTCATCCAATTCTAGAACCCCTCATGCAAAAGGAGTCAATAAATATGTTGGATGCTTGGATCATCTTTAAATTTAGACACTCCACTTGGGTCTCGAATTTGGTCCAAGTCAGAAAGAAGTTTGTTGAAATAAGGTTATGTGTAGTTTTCTGCAATCTTAACTAGGCATTTGATAAAGATAATTATCCAGTGCCATTCATGGAACAGATCCTCCATACAATATTTGGGTCTGAGACATTCTTGGTACTAGATGGTTTCTCGAGATACAATCAAGTTCTAGTAGCAAAACTAGATCGATTGAAAACTACCCTCAAGACTAAATGGGGAACATTTTCTTTCTAGAAAATTCCATTTGGTCTTATGAACATTAATGTTAGATTTAAAAGAGTGAGTAACAATGATTTTCAAGGCCTTATTGGTTAGAGAATAATTGCTTATTTGGATCATATTAATGTGTTTTCAAGGAAAAAATCAGATCACCTACATCATGTGAAACAAATGTTTGAGCGATGTCAAAAGTATGGGATTTCTCTTAATCCCAAGAAAATTGTCTTTGGTGTGTCATAAGGGACTCTCTTAGGGCACATCACTACAAGGAGCGTAATTAAAATTGAACCTGAAAGGCTAAAATCCATTAAACAAATTCTATTCCTAGTGAATATGAAGGTTATGCAGTCTTTCTTAGGAAAGATCAATTGTTTCAAAAATTCATCTCCAATTATACTCAGATAGTTAAGCCTATATAGGAGATGATTAAGAAAGATATGCAACATATAAATGGGACAAACAGGAAAAATATTCTTTCACTCAAATCAAGTAGGTTATTTTTATGCACCCACATTATTCAATCAAGACTATAGTAAAAATTTCCTTCTTTATACATTTTCTTTGGATTCCTTTATTGAAATTGTATTGAATCAAAAGGATACTGGAGGAAATGAGTGGTCTATCTCTTTTATGAGCATCGACCTACAGGGGCCGGAATTAAATTATCCTACCATCAGTAAACAAACATATGTTGCATACAAGGCAGTTAAATATTTCAGGACCTATCTTTCGAAAGCTCACACAATCATATTTGTGCATCATTGAGCGATAATAACACTCTTTGTGTAGCAGGAGACAGTTGAGGAGAGGGAAAATTAAATGACCTAATTACAAGAATATCATATGGAATTTAAACCAGTTCACACCATAAAGGGCCATGGCCTACGTAAGCTAGAAGCTAAAGAAAGAGATGCTCTCGAGCAAGATATTTCAGGATAGGAGCAGGAGATAGAAATGTACAATGCTGAAAATGTTCATCAGGCGACATCTAAAACATAAGGAAATCCGACATACGATAATATATAGAGCATGGCACCTTGCCCATGCACTTATCGAATAAACAAAAGAGGGAAATTTGTTTAAAATATTTATCCTACCAGCTAGGTCATGAAGTGATTTTCAGAAAGCACCACAATGGTGTCCTGTTAAGGTGCCTTGAGGCATAAGATATAGGAAAAGTACTTAGAGATTTTCACGATGGACCGATAGGTGGTCACTATGTGACCGACACAAAAATGGATAAATTCATCAGGGATGGTTATTGTTGACTTACATTATTCAATAATTCTCATGCTTATGTCTGCAAGAGTCCATCTTGTCATAGATGCACGAGTCATGATTAGAGGTCATGTGCCCCACTGCTACCAGTAGTAGTTGAGTAACCTTTCCAATAGTGGCACATAGATGTTATCGTAGAAATATTTCCTCACATGTCAAAGAAACATCGATATATTCTAATAGCAAAAAACTATCTTACTTGGTGGTTAGAAGCAATTCCCATGAGACAATTAAATGACTAGGAAATCTTCCACTTTTTATGACAAAACATTATAAATAGGTTTGGAATTCTAACGTCACTTTTATTCGTTAATGTGACTTACTTTTCATTATTGAGACTTTATGAATTTGCATTATAAAATGGGATTTTATTAAAGCATGCATCTAATTATTACATTAAGGGAAATGGTTTGGTTGAATCAACAAAGAAAAATATTATCCATGTATTCAAGAAAACCATCTTCTCTGAGCAAAGGAACTGGCACATTGCTTTGACAAATACATTATGGGTTGGTCATGTAACTCCTAAGCATTCCCTTAAGACCTTGTCATACTTTTTGAAGCTATATCTCCTAGCCTTGTAACTATCCCAAGAATCCTAAGGTAGACCCTTCCTTTTGGATCAGAGCACGATAGAAACTTTACTCAAACTCCAGGAAGAAAGGATCAAAGCCAAAAAGAGATTTGTTGTTCACCAAAATTGTGTAAAGAGTTTGTTTGATAAGAAATCAGCAGGGGAAAAGAGCTTCGATGTTGGTGACCTAGTACTGAAGTGGGATAAACCCCAAGAAGGGAAAGGAAAACAAATGAATTGCCAACCTTTATGGATTGGCTCATTTATGATTGAATAAAATATCAACCATAATACCTTCAAGTTGAAATCCTTTGACGGGAAGCTTGACACCCTTCCCGAAAATGCCTGAGATTTTAAGCATTATTTTCAATAGTAGCTACAACTTGCACTTCTTGTACAGTTTGTCCATTTTCTTTTACTTTTATCTATATTGGTTGTGTGCATGTTACATTAGACGTCGACTATCTTGTCATGTTTGTTGGTCATTGTACATAAATAAGATCTTGTGTAAAAGTGCATGGCTTAATAGGAGTTTATGGTGGAAGAAAAGAAAAGTGTAACAACCACAATGTTTGGCTTTTTGTTTGTTATCCTTATTTATTTGATAAAATTCCATACGTTGAGGTAAGTCTAGATGGAAAATACAATATTTCCAAAATGAGAACCTTCAAGGAACCTATTAGATCCACACCTATGCTAGTATATAAACTACTCAACTTGGTTTAAATCTACTGGTGTGTTAACACTTTCCCAATATAGTAGAGAAAGTGTAAGGAGAAAATCTAAAGTGAGCAAACCTATATCGAAGGTCCTAAAATACTTCTCTTATGGATAAACTAGGGAAAATTTTAGGTGCTAATACTCGTAGGTGGGCTAATTTTCCATGCTTTTTCCAAAAAAACGATTCACCAATTTCCATTTTTTTTAGAAAATGATTTGGGAAAATTTTATAATACACCATTATTTTACCTTAAAAATCGCCAAAATATTATATCGAGTAACATAAAATCATTGGAAATATAATTATTTCTACAAAAATATCGCTAAAATTTTTATAATTTGCATATTAGGCACTAGTAAGATTCGCCCAGGTTTCTAAACTTCAATATAAACTTCCGTCCTTAAAATTCTACCTTAGGGATACCTCCTCTGCTCTTAATAATTAAGGATCCCCCTTTCACTCGTTGAAAATAATAACTATAAATGCATAGTCCTATAAAATAAATAAATAAAGGGTGAAATCATAGAAAAGATTCTTGCGTAGGGAGGTCAAGCAAGCAACTTCACTGAGCTCCTATCCAACCTTACTATCAACGAAAAAACATTTGTGCTCCTAAAGTGACACCATCGGGGTATTTTTTAGCCCTTCTAGCAGCCGAGCAACACCAGAGATGAAAAATCATACTCTGAATAACATAAAATTGTTGTGCACATTACACTTTCCTAGATTGAAATAATTCTGATATGTTGTATCTTTATGTGTTCAACCAATTAGAAGAAAGTGAGGTACTATGTGTATAAGCAGGTCAAAAGGGGGAATTCACTGAAATCCAATGAGTGAATCAATACTTCCTAAATATTTTGACCCTTTAACTAAAATTTATTCCTAAATAGAGAAGTTGAAGCTCGCACAGTGTGTCACCATGTGTTCTCACTACTACAACGCCCTTGAAAATTTCACTACATTCAAATTTTGGAGCCTACTTTATCATTGTGTCAAGTATTCCCTTGGTTATCAATTGTCATTTCATGTATTCCTGTATATTTCAAGTGTTCTAAAGTGTCCTATCATTGATTAGAACATCATTAGTTCATTTCATAGTCATAAAACCTTTGTTGTTGTAAAACAACACTTTTTGGTCGTAGTCGCACATACTTCACCCATTGTACATGGGGAATGTTTGTAACGAAGTGTTTTATTGTTTACTTATCATTTTTCAATTTTTTCTAAGTTTTCTTGATGACTATTGGGTCTTTATTTATCTGTAGAAAGGCTTTCAAAATGTTCCATTCAATGGGTAATTTTCATTTGTCAAGAATCCAAGAAAATTTAAAAAAGGATCCCACATTTTATTTAGAAGTACGTCCTAAATGATAGTTTGGACCATTATCAAATATTGCAATGTCATGGATGAAAGATTTCTTTTCAAAGCATGGAGATTGTATGCCAAATAGAGAGGCAATCACATATTCCAGATAATTTCTCAAGACAAGAAATCTACAACTTATACAAAGAATATGCAGATGGTGGTGAGGGACATGGTCGATTTATTACATATCAATATTTTGTGAAGATATGGAAGAAATAATTCAACAATGTCCATATTCCTAAGAAGACAAGGATGGGAGCCCACGGGGCTTTGGATTGACGGTGAATGGGTGCTTTGTTAAGGCACTCCTTGCGATAGGTCACCGATTCAAATCCCTCGTGGGTACTTAGGTTAGTCTTAACGTAGAAAAAAAAAAGAAGACAAGGATGGACATTTGCGGTACATGTGCTTCTCTTAAATAAAAAAGGGATAAATGTGAAGGGTTAGAAGGAGGTCAACATTCATAACTTTAACTTCTAAAATTATATAGTCATCAACTATGAAAACATATTTCTTAATGAATTTCTTTTATGTTGTGTAGACTCCATTGTCAAATCACTTCAATAGCATCACGAACAACAAACAAGTGAAAGGAAAAAGTTGTACAAGCATTGAAAGAAGTTTTATGATAATTCAAATAAATACCCGGGTTTCATAATTGGTGGTATGGACTAGAAGAAAACAATTCTACCACATTTTGTTCGCACATCGAGAAATTTACAGGAGGAAAATTTTCATTTAGTATCACTTGGTCGCTTGTATGGTCTTCTATGGGAAAATGTTGCCAGGGGTATACTTCATAGCTCCAAATATTCATAATGATGCAAATATGACAATAACAATAATTCCTGGTGTGCTCTCTCATTGGTTTGGTAATATTGCTGAAGTTTTATATCTACAATTGGAAAACACTTGTCGTGAAAACAAAAACTAGATTGTTTTTGGATATCTAATCATTCTTGTTGAATTGAGAATTTTTCAGAAGGTAAATGTTGGTTTCCTTTTTGTTGGGTACACTCATGACCATATTGATCATATGTTGAGTCATTTTTCAGTTACATTGAGGAGGAATGAAGTTGGGAACTTTCCATCATTAATTGAATGTACTAGGAAATCATATATGCCAAAGCCTACTTTTGATGTGTTGGAAGAAACTATTAACATGTGATGGTTTATTCTGGGATCAAATGGTGAGAGAAATGTATTGAACAAATTAATGACATTAGCTTTCAATCAATTTCATATCAAAAATATTTATGTGAAAACACTAATATGGGGAAAGAATTATTCAACTACTACAAAATGTGCATCGTCATCAGGTTTTGCATTTTTGAAGTTCATTCCAGATAATCCAATATTTGCATCAAATATAATGTTATTACAATTAGCTATTGAAGTTCATAATGCGTGCAGATAGAATAGAGATATAAATTATTTTGATAGCCTAGAAGAAATTAAAAAATGTATTAGATGTACTTATGAGTACCTTGATATTGTTGATTCACCTTGGTGGGAGTATTTTTTTGATAATCAAAGTGATATCATTTCAAGAACAACAAATGAAGATATACCTTTGAAAAATCCATTTTTTTGGCCACAAAATGTGTCAAATGAACATGAGGAAAGTAACATTGTTGAACAACAACAATCTCAATGTATTATTAATTCTTCAAAGGCAGAGGAAAAAAAAATGTATATTGGTTCTAGAATATCTTGTCCACAGCATGAAGCCATGGAAAACCTTTATAGGGGTTCAATATAGGATATTAAGAAGGGTTGCATGATCTCGATGCTAGTAGATGGAGATCCCAATAGCTATCCATTATGGGTTGTTAAGGTTATAAAGGTCATTACAGAAAGTGAAAATGTTGTAGGTGTTGAAGTACATTGGTATGCCACAAATACACACCCATTCAATGGTGTTGATAATCTAGCGATGGAAGTTGATAAAAAAATTGGCGTAAAGAGAAAAATAAAGGCTACAAATATAAGTTGTCACCACATAGACCTCTTAAAATTGGAGGATGTTGACATACTTGTTTATGACTTGAATTTAACAAAGAGAAGAATTATTTGCTTCAAGACGATATAGATTCTGAAGAGTTTGTTACCAGAAGAAATAATGTTGAGATGGGAGTCTGTTGAAACCAGTCGTAGATCCAAAAGAATTTTGAAACCTGAAATGGTGGGCATGCATGTGGACTCAAATGGGGCACTAGTTGATGAAAGAGAAGAATATGGAACATCTTCATCGGCATCACATCATTCATTTGAAGATGTGAATTCTGATGGTGTGCAAGAAAATATGAGTGATTTTGAATAATTTTCTAAGACAGTTTATATAACTGATGTTTCCATACGGTGTTAAAGGAAGTTATGAGTCATTTTTATGTTTGTTGGATTATATGTTTTAATTATGATGATTTTTATTGTTTAGAATATCCAATGCAGTAATAACTTAGATATACAATGTATGTTTCATTCAATATACAAGTAATGACATTTTGATTAATTTAGTCATGTAATTTGTTCATAATGTCATGGTTTTTTAATTTTACGGTTGAAAATTTTCCAAATTGTTTTGTATCTTTAATGTTATGGTTGAAAACAATTAGAATTTTAGCGATATTTATTGTCATGTTATTATATGTTTAACAAGATGGATGAAAATGATAGAATTTTAATGTCTTTCAGATCCCATTATTTTATCTTCATCGTCATTACTAAAAAATGTTGAAATTATACATAGGAAAGAAAAATCTTATTCTACCAAAAACATTAGTGTGTTTTTTTCCTCAAAAACAATTTTTTTTTGCACAAAAATTTTTGGTCTTACTGCCATTTTTTTAAAGACGTTGAAAATTGATACTAAAAAAAAACAATCGTTCCAGTATACACACTTTTCGTTTTTAGCATTGTTTTTCATGTTTTTTGGGGGCTTTTTTGCCGGAGTTCCCATTTTTAGTTTATAGTTCTCGTTTCAAAGTTTACATTATTAGAAAGTGAAATATTTCCATGACTTTCAGTTGGGACAACAGTCTATGAATGAGTTTATAGCCAATTTTACCTCCTTATGATGTTACATTCTGTATATATGAGCAGAAAAGGCGAAAGTGCAGCACTTCATGAGTAGTTTATTGGAAATAATATTGAGACAAGGGGGTGAATCAGTATTATTCATGTCAATAACCTTTTTCATTTCATACTCAAATTCATATATTCTACTTCAGTGAAGGTAACTCGCGTGTACACGCAAATATGTTTAAGGCAACTAGCGTATATCCAGCAAACTTATGATTCAGTTACTTCATCATATGTTGATCTTTAATCAGTGCATCAATACTTCATTAACCATATAAATAGTAGCCATGGATAGTAATAACAGAAAAAACCATCACACCTAAGACACACACATGAACACGAATATTTAAGGTGGGAACCCAATGCAGGATAAAAACCACCTGTTGTTGTCTTCTGTTAATATAAAAAAAATCTATTTACAATATTGTATTGGTGCAAACTCATACCATTATGTAGGCACCCACCTATAGAAGGCTACAACCTTCTCTCATTCTCCAGCTTCTACTAGAAGGGAGCTACAATCCCCTAGCTCTTGTACTATTTTATCCGTTTACTGGTACGTAGGCACTGACCTACTGAAGGCTCCAACCTTAACTCATTTTTGAGCTACTACTGGAAGGGAGCTCCAACTCCCTGGCTCTTGTAATAGTCAATATGTTTACCAATACCTAAGCACTGGCCTACAGAAGGCTACGACCTTCTCTCTTCCTCCAGGGACCATGTTTCATAAATTTTCAAATTGGATACTCCTGGAAGACAACACCATAATATGAAGGCCACGTTTCATCAAATTTTCATATTGGACCTGTCAACAACATTGAAAGTCAATGTCAATCACCACTACAATACAACCATCGAATACATCTATATTAACCAATCATTGAAACTCAATCATCAATCTTTGAATCACCCACAACTGAATCACTGAAGTCCCATCATCGCTGAATCAAATTGCAATCAACCAATCAATCTGAACATTTAGTATACTATTATTAAAAACACAATCACCAGAACATAGAGTAGAACCCAGAATTTTGCAACAACATCTAGATCCAACTGCAACCTCAAATATCATATCTCATAATGTATACGCTACTTTGATGAAATGAACCAGTGTGTATATTCAATTTTACCAAATCCAACTAGAGTATACATCTGCAAATATTAATTCGTAATTTTACAGTTATTCTAGACTTTAGTCATACTCAGATCATAACATTTAGAGAACAACACATGCGTCAGTATTCAGATCTAGATTATACATGATCAAACCATATAATGCTAATTCATTTCAAGCCTTATGATCCTGATCCATCATTAGATCTTATCCCTTGTCAATCGCTAAAGTTCATCCTTGGTTCAGATCAAGCAAATCACCATTAGCTGATAACCTACATAGTAGATCTCACACTTGATCAAATATTCAATACTTGCACACTTGGCCTAATGATGTTCTCCTCCTTTTATAGTCTTAGGCCTTTCTCAATACCATGGACCAAAACCACTTAGGAAAAATACCTTGGACCAAATACCTAGGGTCAATATATTGGACCAGATACCTTGGATCAATACCATGGATCAAAATACCATGGACCAAATACCTCAGACCAAAACCTTATTTTTCCAAGGTGTACGTGCTTTTCCTTCTGTGAATGTTTGTGTGTATGTATATGCTACTTTTGGTCAATGAACCTACGTGTATATGCATCTTGGTCAAGGTGAACCTGTGTATACCTCTCTTTCTTCATTTTGTGTAGTTTGATTTGTAGTTCTATGTTGTTAACCTGTTGTACTGTGATCTTTCATCTGAGTGAGTTCCCATCAAGGACAACACCTGTATCATAATACCAACATATTTTACCTACTCATATGAAAGAACAAATAGAGTTCAATAATCCTAAAATGATCGATGAAACTATTCTAATGACCCAAATCTCTTATTTTCATATGCGATAGAAAGGTGAAGGTAATAAAAACTGGTAAGGGAAAAGAGGATAGAAAATATTCCTGAGAGATTTTAAGTGTAACATATCAAGCAGAATAAAGTTTGTACAAAGGAAAATATGGGGAGGAACCTTCGGAAAGTATCCACCGTGAAGCCAAAACCTAGAAGAATCCAAAACAAGAGAAACTCATAATAAGGTAGAACTTACAAAACCACCAAAACCCCCTTGCTGTGTTGGCGGTGTGGGGAACGCCACTATTACAGGATTGTCCTCATTGCACTAGAGATGGAATTAAAACAAATGTTCAAGAGGCTTCCATGGTTGTGGATGTGGCCAGAAACATTCCCAAGATCAACGCTGCCTTGGAGGATCATCAGGTAGAATATCAGTCCACTATGGTGGATTTTGAAGGTAAGATCACTAACCAGACTGTGTGTATTTTGATTGAGCCAACAATTAGTCTTAGTTATGTTAGTCCAAAAATAGTTGAAAATTTTCAATTATCGAGTATGAAATGTAAAACCCTATAGATGGTGCAATTAGCGACAGGTGAAAAACATAGAGTGATAGCCAAGGTAGAAAATTTCCCTATGGAAACTACAGGAAAATCCACCAAAGTGAATTTAAATATATTACCTTTGTGTTCTGATGATGTGTTAAGCGGGATGGATTGGATGGAACGACATTGGTACTTAGTAAATTGTAAGGATAAAACCATTATTTTCGTCACAGAGGAGGGAAACAAGAAGGAAATACAAGGTGTTAAAAGAAATGTTAAACTACGATCAATCACTGCTAACCAACTGAAGAAATGTGTTTGGAAGGGTTGTCAAGTGATGTATTTCTCGAAGACATTCCTGGATTACTGCCAAAAAGGAGTATTGACTTCACCATAGAACATGTTCCTGGGGTTACCGCAGTCTCAAAGACAACTTATCGCATGAGTATCCCTGAACTGATTCAACTCAAAATGTAGCTAAATGAGTTACTTGATAAAGGGTACATTAGACCAAGTGTGTTGCCTTGGGGAGTGGCTGTGTTGCTTGCTAAGAAGAAGGATAGGACAATGAGACTGTGTATTTTTTATAGGAAATTAAACAAATTAACCATAAAAAATAAATACCCTCTACCTTGAATATATGACTTGTTTGACCAAGTCAAAGGTGCCACTGTGTTCTCTAAGATCGATTTATGATCGAGATACCATCAAATTTGCATCAAAGGTGAGGACATATGTAAAACAAGATTTTGAACACACTATGGCCATTATTAGTACATTTTTCTATCGTTTGGGTTGACTAACGCCCTGACAAGTTTTATGAGTTTTATGAATGGGCTTTTTCATGCCTACTTGAACAAGTTTTTCCTAATTTTTATTGATGATACTCTAATTTACTCAAAGAATGCAGCATAACATGAGAAGCATTTTAGAATCGTTCTCCAAACTTTTAGGGAAAATAAACTTTATGCCAAATTCAACAAATGTGATTTTTTTAAGGAGTAGATACAATATCTGAGGCATGTGATATCTTCTGAAGGCATTGTTGTTGACCCTGAAAAGATTAAAACCATTATAGATTGGCCTATTCCTAAAAATGTAGTACGCATTTGGTCCCTTATGGGCTTAGAGGTTTTTTATCATAGATTTATCGAGGGTTTTTCTAGAATTTCTTACCCCATGACATCCCTATAGAAAAAGGGTAGAGTTTTCAAACAAATAGGTTAAAGGATGATCCATAAAAATATTTTACTGTGTGCACAGATGCCTACCAGCAAGGAGTTGGAGGAGTTCTGATGCATGACAGTATAGTGGTGGCTTACGAGTCAAGGAAGCTCAAAGAACATGAACAACGATATTCAGCTTACGATCTGGAGCTTACTGTAGTTGTGCATGCATTGAAGGTATGATGCCATTACATTTTAGGGAATAAATTTGTACTTATGATAGACCATATTAGCCTAACCAATTTCTTTAAGGAACTCAATTTAAATGCACGTCGATATCGGTGGACAACATTCCTGAGCAAGTTTGACTTTGATATAAAGTACCTTAAATACAAGGAGAATAGAGTAGTTGATGCCCTAAGTGGGAAGGTTCATTGTGTGTATGAAATTCGATATCATCATGTGGAGTTTGATTTGATAGAACAACTCAAGGAAACCACCCTTAAGGATTCAGAATATACATTCCTATGGCAGCAAGCTATGAAAATGCAAGACTCAAGAAAACCAGCGGAGTACAACATCGATGAGAGGAAATTATCGAATTTTAGAGGAAGGGGTGTGTTCCCAATTAGGCAAGCTTCAAACAAATGTTGATAGATGAATTTCATCGTATTCCTTATGCTGTGTACCCAGGTTATCAAAAACTATTATCTACAATCAAGGAAAGATATTTATGGCTTGGAATGAGGAAGGATATTATGTTATACTTGGAAATGTGTTTGGAGTGCCGACAAGTTAAGGTTGAGAATTAGCACCCTGCTGTTTAGAGAAACCAACGTACACCTTGTAAACTTATAATTTAGTCAGTTGATCTTTAATGTATGTATCAGAACCATATAAGCAGTAACGTGTATAGTAAGAATAGAGCAGACAATCACACACAAGAACACAAGATATAAGGTGGAAACCCAATGTGGGTGAAAACCATCTGCTGCAATTCGTCTCTATCTTCTTTTAGTGAGAAACTTCTTTTTACAATATTTTGTACTGGTGCAGTCTTATACTAGTATGTAGGCTTCTACCTGCAGAAGGCTACAACCTTATCTCATTCTCCAGCTTATCCTTAAAGGGAGCTACAACCGCCTAGCTCTTGTACTAGTGGATGTACTAGTACGTAGGTGCTGACCTACAGAAGGCTACAACCTTCTCTTTTCTTCTAGGGACCATATTTTATAAATTTTCAGACTGGATCCATCAATAGAATCAATCAAACATCGAAATATATCTGGATCAATCAATCTCCCTTGCACTAACCAAAACGGAATCAAACAATCACTTCTTTGAATGTTGTAATCGGAATATAGTAATAGAACTAGAACCCAACCAGAACCCAGAACACTACAACAGTAAACAGAAGTAGCTAAAACATATTTTATGAGATGTACGCTACTTCACAATGTAGAACCTACATGCATACGCTACTATATGAAGGCAAAGCTATGTATACGCTCTTTTGAGTTACCGAACTAGTGTGTATATGCACCTTTGCTATACTGAATCTGCGTACAGATCTGTAAAAGATAATTTACCCTTTTCAACTATTTAGACATTAGTTATACCCAAATCATCAGATTTACAGATCAAGACATGCACCAAACATAAAAGTTCAAAATCACACAAAGATACTTCTCCTCAAGCCTTAAGATCTTGACCCACAAATAGAACTTATCCTTCTTCTAGTGCTCAGGTTCCTCCTTGATTCAGATCTAGCTATGCACCATAACCCAATCACCAGTATTGTAGATCTTGCTCTTCATTAGATATTCAATTACTTGAGTTCCTTTGCCTAATGATCTCCTCCTCCTTTTATAGTCTTAGGCCTTAATACCATGGTCCAAAACCACATAGAAGCAATACCTTGGACCAAATACTTGGGGTCAACACTTCAGTCAAGATACGTTGGATCAATACCATGGGTCAAAATACCAGAGACCAAATACCATGGACCAAAACCAAGTTTTCCAACATGTACACACTTTTCCTTGGACGAAAGTGCGTCTATATGGATACGCGCCTTCTGGACTTCTAACCCATGTGTATACACTGCTTGTTCAAGGGGAACCTGCGTATATCTCTTTTCCTTCATTCTGAGAGCCTGAACTATGATCTGTCATCTGAGTGAGTTGCCATCGAGGACAACACCTAGGTCATATCACCAAACCTGCGTCATAATGCCAGCAACACCCAGCCCTCCGCCCCACCACGGCTGCTATTGGACTGTCAGGGTGCGGCGGGGGCCTGTGCACAATTAGCACGCCACCTCGGTGGGCCATTAGGCTGCCAGGGTGGGGCGGGGCCTGGTTGGCCAACCCCCTCGCTCTTGCCCCATGGGTCGGTTGGGCCACCGGGCACGATCGGGCCCAGCACACCCACTGCAAACGTATTTGGTAAATATGGCTCATTTAAGTTTATCATTTCTAAAAAAATAAAAAAGTTCATTAAATCTATTGGTTTTTAAAACTTGCACACAGCAAAAATGAAGCCAGCCTTTCAAATACGATAATATTCTGTTGAATATGTTGTTGATATCAACGTAGTTGCTCCACAAATTTGCTCCAAGTCTTTTAACGAACATTGAAAAACCTTTATGTGAGGAATAGTGATAATGAAATTTATGTTATAGTGGAAATTACGGAATTGTTTTACCGCACAGTTAATGTGGGACTAATTTTTAAAATTTGCAAAACTTTAACATGTAAAATTTGTTATGCCGATATAGAGAACTATGATAAAATAAACATTACGGAATTCTTTTACCGTACGTTGAATGTGGGGTTTAATTTGTTTTTATAATGACTTTAACATATAAATATTGTTATGGCGATATAATAAATTATGATAAAGCAAACATTACAAAATTGTTTTACCGCTCCGTGAATTATTGATTAATTTGTTTTAGAAGATATAATAAAAAATAAAAAATAAACATTCAATTGTCTAGTAAATATTATATAGTTTAAGAAAAAATAATTTAGGTAAAAGATTTAGTTTACAATTTTAATTTAAAACATTAGTTTAAAATATTTATTTCATAAGAAATTTTTAGTTAAAATTTTTCAATAAATTGTAGAAGAAAATCATGGAGGAAAATACATGAAACGAAATTTTTGGAGGGAAATTTTCAGTCTTTAAGCCATATATTATCATTAGGAGAGAGTGCATTTGTATCATTCAACCTCTTATGTTTGAAAGGCATGGATTGTTATGATAGTGAAGTTTCTCTTTGTGAAGCATCAACATCTTCGTCACGTAACAACTCTATTCGTATTCATGACTATAACATAAATTCTTTAATGATGAATGGAGAGTCAAATCTTCCACTTAGTCATAATTCCAAGCACTATGAGAGCAACACTGATGAAAGATAGGGTGGAGAATTTAAAATAAGCAAAAAGTCATGGTTTCCACTTAGTCCTAATCCTATGTACTATAAGAGCAGTAGTGATGAAGAGCATGATGAAGAATTTCAAATAAATAAAGAGTTGTGGTTTCCACTTAGTCCTAATCTTATGGGCTATGAGAACAACAATGATGAAGAGCATGATGAAGAATATCAAATGAATAGAGTGTCACGGTGTCCACTTAGTCCTAATCCTATGGACTATGAGAGAAAAAGTGATGAAGAATTTCAAATAAATAGAGTGTCACAGTGTCCACTTAGTCCTAATCCTATGGACTATGAAATAAATAGTGATGAAGAACATGATGAAGAATTTAAAATGAAAGTATCACGGTGTCCACTTATTACTAATCCTATGTAATATGAGAGCAACGGTGATGAAGATCATGATGAAGATTTTCAAATAAATAAAGAGTCACCGTTTCCACTTATCCTAATCCCATATACTATGAGAGCAACAATGATGAAGTCCAAGATAAATAATTTCCAATAAATTGAGAGTCACATTTTCCACCCAATCGTAATCTGTTATGCTATTAACCTTCAAGACGATACCAGAATACCCAAATATGTGAGGAAATATACCCAGAACATAGAACAGTGAGAAACAACACCAAGTATTTTATTATTCAGAAAGAAACATTCACTTTCCTCTTTGAGGGGGCAACCTCCAATAGAGCTAAACTCGATTACAAAATAAGACATGATGCTCCTCGCAGGGAGTCCCTATCCTTTATGTATGCTTCATACATGCAATACCATGGAGCAATGCCATGTTTCTTATTAATATCATCTATCTAATACCATGGCCCATTTGCAACTAACTGTGGTCCCATCATTAAATGCGGGTTAACCACTTACAATTATTAATATGGGATTTATTGTCTTTACTTAACTATAACTATGACTCGATCGTAATACATACATAAGGGGGTTTAGGGAGGGACCCTAACATACCCTCCCCCATAAGAATAGCCTTGCCCTCAAGGCTGAAGCTGCAGAAATTGCTGAAGAATAGTGGCTAGTTCCCAGGTGGCATCTTTCAGAGACGTGTATTTCCACTTGACGAGGACTTCCTTGACCATGCGGCCATGTAGGTGCCGTTCAAGTGTGACCAGGACCTGTTGAGGCTGGATGCAGATTGACCCTTCTTCATCCAGTTCAGGTAGACTGGTTTGAATTCTGCAATTGTTTCCAATCACTTTCTTCAGGAATGGGACATGGAAAATTGGATGGATTTTTGCAGTGGGTGGCAAAGCTAGCTTGTAGGCCACTTCTCCAATGCGCTAAAGTACTTGATACAATCTGTAGAATTTTGGAGATAGTTTCTGACACCCCTTGTCTTTGAGTGATGTTTGCTTATATGGTTCCGGTCTCAAGAATACCTAATCTCTTTCTTTAAATTGGTGTTATGGGCGATGTTTATCTACCTGTTGCTTCATGCGGTTTTGAGCTTGATGAAGATTCTCTCTAAGATGGGTGAGCATGGTTGTGCGGTTCTGTAGGAGTTGATCCACTGCTTGTACCTTTGAGCACCCCTTGATATAAGAAGTAGGGGAAAGAGGGAATTGAACATAAACTGCTTCATATGGAGTCATTTTGGTGGTGGCATGATAGTTGGTGTTATACCACCATTCAGCTAGAGGTAACCATTGTACCCAGAGATGTTGCTTTTCTGAAGTGAAACACCTAAGGTAGGTTTCCAGACATTTGTTGACTACTTCAATTTGACCATCAATTTGTGGATGATAGGAAGTATTGAGCTTTAGTTGGGTACCTTGTAGCCTTAAGAGATCCTAGAAAAAATTACTGGTGAAGACTAGTTCACGATCAGACACAATGGAAGTGGGCATGCCATGCAATTTGAAGATTTAATCCATGAAAGATTGAGCGACCAAAGTTGGTGTAAAAGGGTGGGGTAGGGCGCAAAAATGAGCATACTTAGATAGTCTGTCCGCCACCACCATGATGACTGACTTGTTTCCTGACTTTGGAAGACGTGTAATGAAATCCATAGAAACCTCTGTCCATATTGATGTTGGGATGGGCAATGGTTGTAATGTGCCTGGTGCTTTTATAGTCTCTCCTTTGTGGTGCTGACAAATCTCACATTCCCCTACAAAAGTAAGAATGTCCGTTTTCATTCCTGTCCAAAAAAATGATCTTTGAGTGCGAGCATATGTCTTCTGAAAGCCTGAATGTCCTGCAATGGGGGATGAGTGTAACTCTGCCAAAATGCGGCTTTTGAGGCTAGATGTTGGTGATAGTACGACTCTATCCTTGTAGTGCAGAATCTCATCCTGCCACGAGTAGCCCTTGGTGGAATTTGGATCCGTTTGCAATTGAGTAATGAGTTGGGAGAGCCAGGGATGTGAAAACCATTCCGTGCGAGCCTCGTCAGTCCATTCTAGAATGGGAAGGGAAATTGCGAGAAGGGTACTTTCATCCTCAAATTGGTGAGATAATGCATCTGCTACAATATTTTTGCGCCCTTTCTTGTAAATTATCTCATAATCATATCCAAGCATTTTGGCAAGCCATTTATTTTGTTGTGGTGAGGATAGACATTGCTCCAAAAAATATTTAAGACTTTGATGTTCTGTGCAGATTTGGAAGCGTCTCCCAACAAGTAAGGTCGCCAGGTATCTACTGCATGTAAGATGGCCATCATTTCCTTCTCATAGGTAGATTTTCCTAGATTCTTCCCACTTAGTTTTTGGCTTGTGAAGGCCAAGGGTCAACCTTCCTGTATTAAGACTACCCCAATACACGTACCGGAAGCATCACATTCAAGGACAAAAGATTCGGTGAAGTCGGGTAGTGCTAAGACTGGAGTGGAACACATGGCATATTTGAGAGATGTAAAGGCATGTCCTGCTTCACCATTCCAGAGGAATGAATTTTTCTTGAGGAGTTGAGTGAGGGGCCTTGCAATGCGACCATAGTTGTGGAAAAATTTGCGATAGTAGCCCGTGAGACCCAAAAATCCTCTCAGGATCTTCAAGGTCTTACGTTGAGGCCAATCTTGCATTTCCTGGATCTTTTTGGGATCCACCATGACACCTTCACGCCCCACAATGTGGCCCAAATACTCATCTTCTTCCATGCCAAAAGAACGCTTGGACATCTTAACAAATAATTTATGCTTGCGGAGCAGGTGCAAGAGCTGATCTACATGCTGAAGTTGTGTGGCCCAAGTGTGACTGTAGATGAGGATGTCATTGAAGAAAACAAGGACACATTTTCTGAGATATGGTTTTAGCAGGTGGTTCGTAAGGCTCTGAAAAGTAGATGGGGCATTACAAAGACCGAATGGAATGACTAGAAGCTCATAATGGCCTTCGTGAGTTCGGAAAGCAGTCTTTGGAATGTCGACTTCTTTCATGCGAATTTGGTTGTAGCCTGAATGAATATCAAGCTTAGTCAAGAATTGAGCCCATTTAGTTCATCCAGCAAATCATCAACAACCGGGATGGGAAACTTATCTTTGACTGTCAACTTATTGAGGGCCCTGAAGTCTGGACACATACACCATTCCCCATCTTTCTTGAGCACCATGACCATCGGTGATGAATAAGGACTAATGTTGGGACGAATGATGCCTGCTTCCAAAAGTTCCTTGATTATTTTTTCTATTTCATTCTTATGGGTGAATAGATATCTATATGGGCACACAATTGGTGGTTGGGCCCCTTGGACCAAAGTGATGCTATGATAATGTTCCCCTCTCGAGGGTGGAAGCTCGTGAGGATTCTCAAAGACTAAAAGATGGTTATTTAAGATCTGTTGCATCTCAGGATGAATTGGAAGAGAATTGGGTTTGACAGCCTGGATGGCATTAAGTTGAGCTATAACTCCATGATGGCCCTTTTTTCACAATTTTTCCATCCTATGTGAGCTGATGATAGAGGGAGCTCCCACCTGGAGTTCGCGGAGGCTATGTGTCTGGGTGTTCTGCTTAAAGCTCATATATAACTCCTGGAAATCCATTGTGATTGGGCCCAGTGTGCGAAGCCATCCAGCACCAAGGACAATGTCGCACCCTCCCATGTGGATGGAAAACATGTGGGTCTTTAACTGATAATCCCCCATTTGAAGTTTGACATTTTCACAGCAGCCGTCACATTTCATGTTCCCCCATCTGCAATTTGGAATTGGAAGTTAGAAACTGCATGTACAAAAAAATGCACTGCTTCCGCAACTCTTTGATGGATAAAATTATGTGTACTTCCACTATCAATTAAGACTACCAGTGGGTGATGCTTAATAAAATCTCTGATTTTGAGAGTTTGAGGCGAAGAAATCCCTGCCAAAGCATGTAGCGAAATAATTGATTCTTCAGGGACATGGTCCTTTTGGTTGTCCTCTTCTTCCTCCTTTGGTTCCTCAAGTGGTGGGGCTTCCTTTGATGAGCTATGATCAGTAGCATCAATTTGAAAGAATTTGGGCTCCTTGCATTTATGACCGGGGGAGTATTTTTCATCACAATAGTAACATAATCCCGACTTTCTTCTTTCTACCATTTCTACAGGTGACACCTTTTGAACCTTAAGTGTTTGGATAGTGCTATGAGCCTATCGGGGGCGACCCTTGGAGGTGAAATTTAGGCGATTGGACTGGGCTGCTAACACAAGTTCAACTTTACGAGCTACCTTGCAAGCCTCCAACCATGTGGGAGGGTGGTGCAGTCAGACGTGAGCTTGTATGGCCTCTTTAAGACGACTGATAAAACATTCCATGTAGAACTCATATTGTAGACCTAAAGTGCGAAAAGCTAAGGCTTCAAAGGCTGTAATATATTCATCCAATGTGCCAGTCTGTCGGAGCTTATTGAGACGACCCAAAAAAGCAGAGTCATGGTCAAATAAATCCATAAGAGCTTTTTTGAATGTGTCCCAAATCAAGGGCCTTCTATTGCAACGTTGATGCCATTGCCACCATTGTCATCTTTCATTGTCCAAGTACATTCTGCCCACCATAAGCTAAGTGTCGTTATCCAAGATGTAATTCAGATTGAAATATTTCCCCATTTGTGCTGTCCATGTTGCCGGGTGAGAGCCATCACATTTATGCATATTCAGCTTGGGTGGTCATGGACGGGATTTTTGGTGGGTGCCCCAGAGGTGAAGAGAGTGGCTAGACTCACCCTCACATTGTTCATTGCCAATATATGCCTCCTCGCAGGCTTCCACCTTGCCCGTAGAGAGTGTTGTAGTTATTTTCACCAGCTAGTATTGGATGTCTTTCAAGGATTGTTAAAGTTTGTCGATCTTCTCATTGGCCATAGCTTGGGCTCTAGTTTCTACCATGCACCGATCTGATGTACTTGAAATTTGGGACCGCCCGAATTTTTTTTGGCACTAACAATTGAATGGTACCACCTTGCTTAACTCGTCATCCTGATTCTTATGGGCTAAGTCACCAATAAGCGCCCCGAGGGGTCTCAGACTAATCTTTTTTTTTCTCCTGAAAGCTACTAACGGAGTTTTACTCCTTGCTTAGGAATACTGCAGTTGCCGAATCTCCGAAATGTTAATGCTGCCAAAAGTCTTACGAAAATCACGCCCAGGTATAGGAACCCACACAACTACTCAGATCTGGTGGCAGATATGATGGATCTGTGAGATCTAAATGGCTGATCGGAGAGATCTGAATGGAAGACCATATTTCGGCTACTACTGTAAAGCCCCCACTTACGAGATCTGATCTGGCAGAGATTATGCGTGATCCAGAGATAGAGAAGGGAACTATGGTCTCAAGGAGTGTCAGGTGCTACAGATCGCAATATACATAAGGGTCTGAGAGTAGTACTCAGACCAATGTTTCAGGGCACTAACTAAGGAGGATCAACTGTACCCTTAGCCGTACAACCCAACTTCCCTATCATACGGCGAGTAATCTCTCCGAGTGTTGTTCCCGATGTACTATAGCAGTAAGATGGCCGATGGTTTAACTATGGCGAGGTTTCAAAAGAGCTAGGGGGCTTTCGATATACCCAGAGGGTACTTGGAAGACAGTCTGTGCATGGTTCTGTCTAATGTGGTACTACTCGAAGGGGTACCCAGAGGGGTTACAAGGGAGTCCAACAAGCGTGACCACATCTTGTATTTCCTGCGTGCATGCCTCCAAAAATCCATAGGTTTATGAGCTCAATGACAAATCCCGTGGTTTAAAGACATTGGAACATGTCTCTAGCCAAAAAAAAAAATTGCTAAAAAATGGAGATCCCATCGGCCCTGGAAAGCGCTCTGATACGACTTGTTATGCTCTTAACCTGCAAGACGATACCAGAATACCCAAATATGCGAAGAAATATACCCAGAACATAGAACAATGAGAAACAACAACAAGTATTTTATTATTCAGAAAGAAATGTTCACTTGCCTCTTCAAGGGGGCAACCTCCATTAGAGCTAAACTCGATTACAAAATAAGACATGATGCTCCTCACAGGGAGTATCTATCCTTTATGTATTCTTCATACATGCAATACCATGGTTCTTATTAATACCATCTATCTAATACCATGGCCCATTTGCAACTAACTATGGTCCCATCATTAAATGCGGGTTAACCACTTACAATTATTAATATGGGCTTTATTGACTCTTTACTTAACTGTAACTATGACTCGATCCTACTACATAAATAAGGGGGTTAGGGGGGGACCCTAACATAATCCTAAGGACTATGAGAGCAGTAGTGATGAAGGACAAGATGAAGCACTTATTCCTAATCCTAAGGACTATGAGAGAAGTAGTGACGAAGGGAACAATGAAGAATTTTTAGTAAGTAAAGAGTCACATTTTTTACATAGTCGCAGTCCTCTAGACTATGAGAGCAACACTGACAATGCACATGATGAAGAATATCCAATAAACATCGAGTCAAATTTTCCATTTAGTCCTAATTCTAAGGACTATGACAGTAGCATTAAAGAAGGGCGTGATGAAGAATATCCTCCAATTTAGTATTTCAAAAGAAGAGATGATCATAGTGATAATAACATTCCTCATAATAATGATGAAAATGCTTATACAAATGATGATCCAGTGATGGAGATGTTGCCAGCAAATATTGTATCGAGGAGTAGGAGCAGACTCTTTCGTATCAATCCAAGATGTTCTAGTTATACAAGGGGTAGAGTAGAATATTTGACAAGAAGAAGTTCTATCAGTGCTCTCACTTCAAGTGAATGTTGTAAAAAACATGGCTTGAAACATATGGATTTCAAGTTTTCATTAGAGAAAAGGAAGAGATATTTGTCAATAAATAAAACCATGGAAAATTCATATTTAGTGGGGTGCATGCAATCTACATTGTTAGGTTATGATTATCATCTTGGGTCTTTATTTATCTGTAGAAAGGCTTTCAAAATGTTTCATTCAATGGGTAATTTTCGTCTGTCAAGAATCCAAGAAAATTTGGAAAAGGATCCCACATTTTATTGAGAAGAACATCATAAACGATAGTTTGGGCCATTATCAGATACTGCAATGTCATGGATGAAAGATTTCTTTTGAAATCATGGAGAGTGTATGCCAAATAGAGGGAGAGTACATATTCCAGATAATTCCTCAAGAAGAGAAATCTACAACTAATACAAAGAATATGCATAAGATGTTGAGGGACATGGTCAATTTATTACATATCAATATTTTGTGAAGATATGGAAGAAATAATTCAACAATGTCCATATTCCTAAGAAGACAAGGATGGGGATTTGTAATGCTTCTCTTAAATCGAAAAGGGATAAATGTGAAGGGATGGAAAGAGGTAAGCATTCATAACTTTAACTTTTAAAATTGTATAGTCAGCAACTGTGAAAACGTATTTCTTAATGAATTTCTTTTATGTTTACGAGAGATTTTTCGGTGAAAATCACATGAGAAACCATTTGTCGACGCATTTCAAACCAACCAGTTTGGTTCATCATCAGGACAAGTTGAAGAAACAGATCCAGCTTAGCAAGTTAAATAGTCTGAGCAGAGCCTCCAATGGTTAACTTGACCAACGACTAATTTTGACTTTAGGACCATGGTCAATTTTTTTTAAAAGGAAATTAGTTATATTAGGTGACCAATCCCGTAAAACATATATATATATATATATATATATATATTTATATATATATATATAATAATATATAAAAAAAATTAATAGGTGTTAATAGTTATGTTGTGTAGATTCCATTGTCAAAGCACTTGAAGAGCATTGTGAACAACAAACAAGTGAAAGGAAAAAGTTGTACAAGCATCAAAAGAAACATTATGATAATCCAGATAAATATTTAGGTTTGATAATTGATGGTATGGACCAGAAGAAAACACTTCTACCACATTTTGTTCACACACCCAAAAATTCATAGGAGGAAAATTTTCATTCAATATCACTTGGTCAGTTGTATGGTATTCAATGGGAAAATGTTTCCAAGGGTATACTTCACAGCTCCAAATATTCATCATGATCTAAATCTAACAATAACCATAATTCATGATGTGGTTTCTCATTGGTCTAGCAATCTTCCTAAAGTTTTTTATTTACAATTTGACAACACTTGTCGTGAAAACAAAGATCATATTATTTTTGGATATCAAAACATGATTTTTGAATTGAGAATTTTTCAGAAGGTAAAAGGTTGGTTTCCTTCTTGTTGGGCACACTCATGACCATATTGATCATATGTTCAGTAGTTTTTCAGTCACATTGCGAAGGAAGGAAGTTGGGAGCTTGCCATCATTAATTAAATGTATTAGGAAATCATACATGCCAAAGACTACTTTTGATGTGCTGGAAGAAAATTTTGACATGTGAAGGTTTATTCTAGGATCGCATGGTGAAGAGAAATGCATTGAACAACTTAATGACATTAGTTTCCAACATCAATTTTGTATCCAAAAAATTGATGGGAAAACACTAATATGGGGCAAGAAGTATTCAACTACTGCAGAATGGGCACGGTCATCAGGTTTGGCATTTTTGAAGTTCATTCTAGATCATCCAATATTTGCATCAAATATATTGTTATTACAATCAATTTCTGATGTTCATAATGCAAACAGACAAAAATAGAGATATAGATTATTCTCATTGCCTAGAAGAAATTAAAAAATGTATTAGATATACATATGAGTACTTTGATATTGCTAATTCACTTTGGTGGGAGTCTTTTTTTAATAATCAAAGTGATATCATTTCAAGAACAACAAATGAAGATTTACCTTTGAAAAATCCATTTTTTTTGCCACAAAATATGTCAAATGAACATGAGGAAAGAAACATTGTTGAACAACAACAATATCAAGCTATTATTAAATATTTACAGGTAGAGGAAAGAGAAATGTATATTGGTTCCAGAAGATCTCGTGCACAATGTGAAGCCATGGAATACCTTTACAGGGTTTTAGTACATGATATTAAAGAGGGTTGCATGATTGTAATTCTAGCAGATGGAGATCCCAATGGCTATCCATTATGGGTTTCTAAGTTTATAAAGGTCATTAAAGAAAATGAAGATGTTGTAGGTGTTGAAGTACATTGGTATGCAATAAATACACACTCATTCAATGGTGTGTATAAGCCAGAGATGGTAGTTGATAAAAAAATTTGGCGAAAAGATAAAAAGAAAGGGTACAAATATAAATTGTCACCGCACAAACCTCTTAAAATTGGAGTATGTTGACATACATGTTGATGACTTCAATTTAACAATGAGAATAACTTTTTTCTTCAAGTCAATAGAGACTCTAAAGAGGTTACCAGAAGGAACAATGTTGAGATGGAAGTCTGCCGAAACCAATCGTAGACCCAGAAGAATTTTGAAACCTGAAATTGTGGGCCTTCTTGTGGAATCAGATGGGGCACTAGTTGATGAAAGAGAAGAATATGGAACATCTTCATCTACATCCAGTCATTCTTGTAAAGATGCAAATTCTAATGGTGTGCAAGAAAATATGAGTGATTTTGAATAATTGTCTAAGACAGTGTATATAACTGATGTTTGCATCGTATCTTGAAATAAAAATTTTGATTTCCATATGGTGTTAAATGAAGTCATGAGTCATTGTTATGTTTGTTGGATTATGTGTTTTAATTATGATGATTTTTATTGTTCAAAATATCTACAATGCAACAATAACTTAGATATATAATGTATGTTTTATTCAGTCTACAAGTAAAGGCATTTTGATTAATTTATTCAAGTAATTTGTTCATAATGTGGTGGTTTTTTAATTTTATGTTTTGAAAATTTTCTATTTTTTTTATGTATATTCAATGTTATGGTTGAAAACAATTAGAATTTTAGCGATCTTTAGTGTCATGTTATTATATGTTTAATAGCATGGATGAAAACTGATATAATTTTAATTTGTTTCAGATCCTTTATTTTATCTTTATCGTCAACACTAAAAGATGTAATTATACCTAGGAAAGAAAAATGTTATTCTACAAAAAACATTAGTGTGTTTTTTTTCTCAAAGCAATTTTTTTTTGCACAAAAATTTCGGTTTTACTGGCATTTTTTAAAAATGTTGAAAATTGACCCTATAAAAAAAATCATCATTCCAATATACACAATTTTCATTTTAGCACTGTCTTTCATGTTTTATTGGGTATTTTTTGCCACAATTCCCATTTTGAGTTTATAATTCTTGCTTCAAAGTTTACATTGTTAGACAGTGAAAGAGTTCCATGACTTGCAGTTGGGACACCAGTGTATGGATAAGTTTATAGCTAAGTTTACCTCCTTACGACACTTCGTTCTGTATATAGGAGAAGAAAAGGTGAAAGTGCAACGCTTCCTGAGTAGTTTACCTACTCATATGAAAGAAAAAATAGAGTTTGATAATCCTAAAATGATGGACAAAACTATTGAAAAATCCCGTATTTGTTATTACCAGATGCGGCAGAAAGGTGAAGAATAATAAGAACTGGTCAGGGAAGAGACGAGAAAAAGGATTCCCAAGCAATTTTAAGGGTAACATATCAGGTGGAACAAAGTTTGTACCCAAGAAAACAGGGGGAGGAACCTTCTGAAATTATCCGCCTTGAAGCCAGAACTCGGAGGAAGCCAAAGCAACAGAAACTCATAATAAGGTAGAACTTGGACAACCACCAAAACCACCCTACAATGATGGGGGTGTGGGGAACCCCACTATTACAAGAATTGTCCTCATCACACTAGAAATGAAGATAAAACAAGTTTCCAAGAGGCTTCCATTGTTGGGGATGTGGCCAGAAACATTCCCAAGATCAACACTGCCTTGGAGGATCATCAGGCAGAATATCAGCCCACTATGGTGGAGTTTGAAGGTAAGATCATTAAACACACTATGTCTATTTTGATTGACTCAAGACCTAGTCTTAGTTATGTTAGTCCAAAAGTAGTTGAAAAATGTCAATTATCGAGTATGAAATTTCAAACCTCATGGATGTTGCAATTATCCACAGGGGAAAAACATAGAGTGATAGCCAACGTAGAAAATTTCCCTGTGGAAATTGCAGGACAATCCACCAAAGTGAATTTAAATATATTACCTTTGGTTTCTTATGATGTGCTAATCGGGATGGATTAGATGGAAGGACAATGGTCCTTAGTAAATTATAGGGATAAAACCATCATTTTCCTCACAGAGGAGGGAAACAAGAAGGGAATACAGGGTGTTAAAATAAATGTTAAACTACGATCAATCACCGCTATCCAACTGAAAAAATGTGTTCGGAACGGTTGTCAAGTATATAGGGTTCAAGAGTTTAATGATGTATTTCTTGAAGACATACCTAGATTACCGCCAAAAAAGAGTATTGACTTCACCATAGAACTTGTTCCTGGGGCTTCCCCGGTGTCAAAGACAGCTTAATGCATGAGTATCCCTAAACTGACTGAACTCAAAACGCAGCTACATGAACTACTTGATAAATTGTACATCAGACCAAGTGTGTCACCTTGGGGAGCACCTATGTTGATTGTTAAGAAGAAAGACGGGACATCGAGACTGTGTATTTCTTATAGGCAATTAAACAAATTAACAATAAAAAATAAATACCCTCTACCTCGAATGGATGACTTGTTTGACCAGGTCAAAGGTGCCACCATGTTCTCTACGATCGATTTACAATCGAGGTACCATTAAATTCACATCAAAGGCGACAATATATGTAAAACAATGTTTAGAACACACTATGGCCAGTATCAGTTCATCGTGCTATCGTTTGGGTTGACTGACACCCCGACAAATTTTATGAGTTTGATGAATGGGATTTGTCATCCCTACTTGGACAAGTTTGTCCTAATTTTTATTGATGATATTCTGATTTACTCAAAGAATGCAGCATAACATGAGTGGCGTTTGAAGATCGTTCTCCAAACTTTAAGGGAAAATCATCTTTACGTCAGATTCAACAAATGTGATTTTTTTAAGGAGCAAATACAATATCTGAGGCATGTGATATAGTCCAAAGGCATTTTTGTTGACCCTGAAAAGATTAAAACCATTTTAGAATGGCTGATTCATAAAAAAGTAGTAGACATTCAGTCCTTTATGGGCTTAGCAATTTATTTTCATATATTTATTAAGGGGTTTTCTAGAACTTCTTACCACATGACATCCCTACAGAAAAAGAGTAGAGTTTTTAAATGGATAGCAAAATGTCAACATAATTTTAAACAATTAAAACATTTGTTAACATCTATCCCAATCTTGAAAGTGGTTGATCCAGAAAAGTATTTTACTGTGTGGACCGATGCCTGCCAGCAAGGAGTTTGAGGAGTTTTTATGCGGGACAATAAAGTGGTGGCTTAGGAGTCAAGGAAGCTCAAAGAACATGAACAACAATATTCAACTTATGATCTGGAGCTTACTGCAGTTGTCCATGCATTGAAGGTATGGCGCCATTACTTGTTGGGGAAGAAATTTGTACTTATGATAGACCATAGCAGCCTAACCAATTTCTTAGGTAACCTAATTTAAATGTGCACTAAGCTCAATGGACAACATTCCTGAGCAAGTTTGACTTTGATGTAAAGCACCTTAAAGGCAAGGAGAATAGAGTAGTTGATGCCCTAAGCAAGAAGTTTCAATGTGTGTACGAAATTTGATATCATCGTGTGGAGTTTGATGGGACAAAACAACTCAAGGAAATCGCCCTTAAGGATTCAGAATATACATTCCTATGGCAGCAAGCTATGCAAATGCAAGACTCAGGAAAACGAGTTGAGTACAACATTGATGATTAGAAATTATTGAATTGTAGAGGAAGGGTGTATGTTCCCAATTAGGCGAGCTTCAAACAAATGTTGTTAGATGAATTTCACCACGGTCCTTATGCTGCACACCGAGGTTATCAGAAACTATTCTCTACGATCAAGAAAATAATCTATGTCCTAGAACAAAGAAGGATATTATGTTATACTTGGCGAAGCGTTTGGAGTTCCAACATGTTAAGGTTGAGCATTAGAACCCTGCTGGACTACTCCAACCACTACCCATACTCGAGTGGAAATGGGAGATGATTACATTGAACTTCATAAGTGGACTTCTAAGAACTAGGAAACAACATGACTCTATCATGGTGGTGGTAGACAAGCTGAGAAAATTTGCTCACTTTATTCCTATTAAATCCACCTACAAAGATGTGAAGATAGTAGACATCTTCATGAGAGAAATATTTCGATTACACGAAATGCCAAAAGTAGTAATATTAGATAGAGATGTAAAAATTACATCTGCATTCTGGAATGTTATTTTTATAGGGATAGATCCAATTTAGCACCGATTATCATCCTCGGATGGATAGGAAAATGGAGAATGTTAATCAAATTCTAGAAGACATGTTGCGAATGTATGAGATGCAACAACCAATGAAATGGGAGGACTACCTCCATTTGGTTGAATTTGTCTATAACAATAGCTACCATGAATTGTTAAAGATGAGGTCTTATGAAGTGTTGTATGGAAGAAAGTGTAGGACTCCCACTAGGTGGCATAAATCGAAGGAAAAAATGATCCTGGGACCCGAAATGTTAGTAGGGATGGAATAAGAAGTGAAGATAGTTTGACAGAACTTGAAAGCGGCTCAAGACAGAAATAAAATTTATGCAGACAAAAAATGAAGTTTCAAGGAATATTAGGTCTGGGATCATGTCTATGTTTGGATAAAACCCAAGAAGATCACTTTGCAATGGGGTACTTGTGCTAAATTAGCACCCCATATCTATGGGAAGAAAGGGTTTCAATTTGAGTTTGATTTTTGGAAAAAGAAAAAGAACAAAGGAATATCCAAGGTTGGACTAGTTTTAGTGGATAACCTAATTATGAGGAGGAAATTAGAGGCTAGAAGACTGGATTGTAATCCTGAGGCCTGTTGCCTAATTCCAAAATTAAGAGAACTGTAGTCTATTGTCTGTAGCTCGGGGAAATAAGAGGACGTCATTTCCCTTCTTACAGTTGGATGGATAAGTTTACCCTATTGAATTCTTGGAATTAGCTTATAATAGATAAGCGTATGACTGGAATTTGTAAACTTTATGCGTGGATGTTTTATGTGGAATGTACTGCTAGTGGTTTGATTTCACATTTTGTTAAAAAGGAAATTGAAATAGATGCTTCCAAATTGGGGCAACTTAGGCAAAGTATATTCTAGAGTGGTAATGAAAGAATTAGAAAATCAATTTTGTACTTGCTGGGTCAAAATCGGAAAGGAAAATTGGAAACGCACCAGTAGTACTCGTATAATTAGAACATGAAATGGAAAATAAATAACCTAGTATTGTTTTCTTTCCATTAATAAAGTTGGCAGTGAATGCCATAGAAGAGACTAACATATTTCTTTCAGAATAGGAGAACGTGAAATTTCTTCAGAGGAAGGTCTAGACTACTATATAGTTAGCCATTGAGACCCAGGGTCTAAAATGTAGAGATACATATGAAAAATTGTTTGCTAAATTAGTATAAATCCGTAAGAATGTGAACCATTAAGGAAAAATTGAGTGATGCAAAAGGACTAGCCAGAGGAGGGGTTTAACAACCTAATTCAAGTCACGGGGTTACACCTGGGTCACCTCTGATATACAGAACCCTGTCCAATCCCTAAAGAAACCCTTACTGGGTATTCGTAAAACCAAGTAAAGAACAATAGTAACGATCACAGGAATTTCTTCTAATTTAATATATGAACAAAAAGTGAGAACTAAAAACCTTTCTTGAAACATTTATGCAAATAAGTGAAATTATGTATATAGAAAGAAAAGTACAGTATTATCTTCCACATGTATGCAGAAATTTATAACAAAATAACTCTTCCAGGATGACTATAAAACCAATAAATAGAACTACAACTCATGCAACCACAGTCATAAATCCTCATGTCTTACTCTTTTTAACACAATAGAGGAATAGAAAAGTAAGGAAGCAATGCTCCATAAACCACTACTCTATACTTATGTATTTGTACCATTATTGAATCAATTGAAAATGGAAAAACCAATACGCTTATCGCAACCAAATAAATCACAGAAAGAAACTAGAAACCCCTTTATAGGTGAGGATAATTTAAACATTATCAAAATCTATAAGAAATTATAAACCATTTACAGGCAAAGGATAATTTAAAAATTATCAAAATCTATAAGAAATTATAAACCCTTTACAGGTGAAGGATAATTTAAACAATGTCAAAATTTGAAATAAGAAACACTCATCTAAAACCCTAATCGCTAACAGTAATAGGTGAATAGGATAAAACACCTGGAGAAATCAATGATATCAAGGATTAACGTTGGTTGACTTTGGAAGTTGGTAGGCATAACCTGCAAAGAAGAGGGACCTGTAAGAAAATATGGAAAAACAACCTCACTGAAGCAATTTTCATTGATTAAAATAAAATAAAATAAGAGATTACTGGCAATATGCGGTCAGCTACTCGAAAATGAGCTACAACGAGAACTCCTTGGCCATAGGGTAGCTTGACCTGTTATAGAATAGGGGCACTATCTTAACTTAAAAACAAAAACCAGAATAATATAGCACAGATAATTTGTGCTTTAATGACTGGCAAGCTACTTGTGTAGGATGGACCTTCAAACCCCAACAAATGCCAAACACTGCATAATGCAACTATGGTTTGATGGGGGCCCAACATTCACCAGAAATTAATCAAATGTAGAAGATAAGGCCTCTCTATGTAACAGAAATGGAATGTTGCCATGGAATTGCAGAGCACGACAGGTAGAGCCTTGGCAGGGAAATGAGGCGGCGAGGACTACAAAATTGGTTATCTAATGAGGACGAGCGGCATCAAGACCATCTAATCCGCTGTTAGAGAAACCATGGTAGAGATGCACCCAATTGTCCCTAAGATTGCGCAACAGACGTATGCCATAATTTTCTCCTGAATCTTCCTAACCACTACTTACCTTGGGTTAAGGTGGTGGCATATTAACCAGTTTTTAATGCGTATGCAAATCTTACCATATGACATGTTCTATTGCAACCTTACCATATAGTGTATACAATGGTGGGGAGAATACAATCAATAATTAATACTTCATACGATTGTACAATTAATAATTGATCATTCTTATGACTTTGTAATAAGTAATGAAATTGTACAAGTATCCAAGCTCATCAACCAATGTTGAATTAACCATGCTCAACCTTTAGTCCAAGCCATGAAAGTGTAATGATTTTTTCTTTTCTATCTTGGTATTGTTTTCCTTTTAGATATTGTGTGTTGCATGTTACAGTTTCATAATTATTTTGATACTCAACCAATTTTTATTAAAAGAACTACAAAACATCAATATTCTCAAGCTTATTATATTTGGTTTATGTATTTCACTCTCACTATT